>PQVD01000568.1:0-17436 GCA_003012265.1 Setaria equina | reverse complement strand
AAAAAAAACATAATAAATGAAATTGTTTGAATCTTAGAGCAAAAGTTCCCAACTAAATCTTCACGTAAAATTATTTGAGGGACTTTCTAGTAATTCCCACCAAACAAAATTGATTTTCATATAGATTTCAACCTGAAGTGCACTCGGATAATCCAGTATAGGATATATGTAATTTCAAGTACATCGTCAACTTATCAGGGGTATGAAAAATATTGAATCAAATTTTCTTTCTGATGATCTTGGATACGTCGACTGTCGTAAATGATATGANNTAAACAATACAAAAAAAAAAAAAAAAAAAAAAAAAGAAAGAAAGGAAAAAGGAAAAAGTGAGTAAGCAGAGAAGACCTTCCGAGATATCTGAAATCAACTCTTCAAATCAGATTGCTATCGTTCTTTCAGCTTTCCACGCGACATTTCATATGCGTACGGCACTGTAAGTCTAGGCAATAAATATTTACTTTTAATGGTAAAACACATTGTAATGAAGTCTGTTGTAAGATCCAAGCTTTTCATTTTATATTTATACAATGGAAAATCAACGGAAGTATACACCAATTTTTTTTTTCAATATAAAACTGTGCCAGCTAACACCAAATCAACGGAAGTATACACCAATTTTTTTTTTTCAATATAAAACTGTGCCAGCTAACACCATTTCTGGATCTCGTATTGTTTTTAAAATTAATAAACCGCCAACAATGAAAACACCATAAAATATTATCGAAAAAAAAATCATACTACCCAAAACCGGCCTTCATAACTTATCTTGTATGAACCATTTCTTTACAAAATATATAGTGTATTGATATTAAAAGTCATAGTCAAATTTCAAGTAATCTGCATCAAATTCTTGAATGCGAACATAACCATCCTCACCACCCGAAACGACACAATTACCATTTGGATGGAAAGCCAGAGTATTGATTGGACCGAAATGACCTTTAAAACGAGCGAACTCTTCCTCAAATACCTACAAAGAAATCATTATACTGATTGAGTGATTACTTACTACAAGAACTTTGTAGAGTACTAATGTATCTACAATTTAAAAGTAGTAAAAAACAGTCAACTGAAATGCCCACCATATGATAGAATTTAGCTTCAAAATGACCAGAAGCCGCTGTAGTTTGAGTTACTTTCATTGCCTCTTCGCCACCTCCCAAAATAACATGATTCCGAATAGGTGAGATCGCAGCTGAGTTAACTGGACGTTCAGCCCTAAAACATAATTTAAACGAAAAGGAGGTGAATTAAATAAAAACTGAAAGCAAAGTGAACAAAGTAATAACAGAGAACTAAGAAAAAACAGTTTCAATCTATCTCAATCAGAATTAAAACTGGCAACTATCAACGGTGAGTGAATGAAACAACTTACTTGTATGTTTTTAAGCAATCCAATGTCCTTGCATCAAAGAGGCGTGCCGTTTTATCTTTAGAAGCAGTTATTAAGAAATTCTCATCAATGCTCATTTGCATATCATTGATTTGAAACTTGTGAGCTTCATCATTAAAATTTACAATGTCATCTCCTCTTCGTATGTCGTATTGGTGCACATTTCCTTTTTCATTACCTATAAACAACTTTGTAAAAAATATTACTGCAACATAGCCTACTGCTTGAAATGGTTTCCACAGTCACTGAATGCATACTACTTTGAAATTTGTCAATAATGATTCTTCTATCTACTGAAAGCCTGACTTGTATGAAGCTTTTTAATAAGGCGGCAAATAAAAGTAAAAGTACAGTCAAAAAAACATAGTTCGAACCTGACGATAATAAGTTATCACTTATTGGACAAACAATTTCCAATCAGACAATGATAAAAAACTCAAAGTTTCTAAAACTAGTCAGCCAATTCAATCTTGCTAAAATAAATCAGAAAGCTTCAAGATAAATGAGGAAAAATATACTCACCTATACAAACTGTGTCATCCAAGTGTGTCCAAACACAGGAATTGGCTTGTGTCTGAAGTGATTTCCTAAATGCCGGCTGATTTTCTCCACTCATTTGTGAGCTGTCTCGTTTATCATACACGCATAGGGAAGCCTTGAAGAGCAAATTTTTTCCATAAAAGAACAAAAGTAAGAAAAATCGAGATACTGTGGCGTTCGATTAAGACGAGAAATAGATGAATATGCAGTCAACTTACTCAAATCTTTTAGCTCCTTAAAGCTAAAAATCCCCTTAATTATTTCACCGTTATTCAGTATGATTGATCAGGATTGTTTTGGCATTCAGTTCACTAGTAAAAAATTAATCTTCTGGAAAAGATCACTGAATGGCTCGAGATTTACAATAAGTGCTGTAGTGTGGTTTTATTTTGCTGCTGCTTTTTTAAATAAAAGACCTATGAAAAAATTCTTGCCAAGTATCATTGACCCTGTTTGCTAAAGGTAATTACGATAAATAAATGAAAGGTTAGACGCTCGAATTAGCAATGTTCAGAAAAAGAAATCACAATTTCAGGAGTCTGTAAGATAAGACACAAAGACGAACCACATTTTGTGTCATTTTTATAGTTGTGAAAGCGATTAAATTTCCGCTGTACGACAAACTAATGGAGCGGGCAGCCGTTGGTGTTGAAACTGAATTTATTACATCGCCGGTTTCACAGTCCCACAACTAAACATTTTCTTCGATAAACAATAATACGAATATAAGTACAAAAGTGTATGTGAATGTACATTAGTGTAAAAGAACGTTCGTTAGAAATCGAACAATCATGTAAAATTTTCTGAATAACTCCAACAGTGGGACTTTCATATCACTTGACATAAGAATCAGAAGTATATATTCATGCATGACTATGCTCCGTAAAACGATGGCTTAAACAATAAGCTCACCTTAACAAATACATCACCAGAAGCTGAGCAGAAATGTCGGGTGTCCCAGGAAACATCAATATCCCAGATAACACCGTTGTGACCATCGTATGTCCCGATTCTTTCACCATTTTCCATGTACCACACGCTTGGACTTTTATCCTTTCCAGCCGAGAACAATAAGTCACCGTCTCTGTTAATACGTACTCGTGTCAAAGCACGATCGTGACCTTTCAGCGATAATGGTTTCATCGTTCCTTTCTTAAATACGATATAAATATATTCACATTCGCGGTTATATTGTAGTATGAACGAAGAATATATTTACAAAACCGATTATTAAACTATATTTGACTTTAACTAATACATCTCATAAATTCTTTTTTTAATTTTCATAAAAGAATATTCAAACTTCATTACCCTCTTCTTCTCCTCCCAATTTCCTTGATGTTTATCTAAACTGTAGCAGAAAGATTCGAATCATCCAGTAGATATGTAAGTAGCTTCTTCCTTGGGTAATTAAACTCTGCCGGAACTGAAGTCACACTAACGATTAATTTACTTAGACTAAACCGAACGATCCCCAGACAAGTCAACTCGATCATCTATGTCCTCAGTAAAAGCTCGCTCCTTTTACACGCAAAATACGATGGCCTAAAATAAAAAGTATGGTGACAGTGTGTACAAATCATTTCCCAACAAAAAGCTTTTCAACGCACCCTACAGCTGCCGTTTATCGACGAGTCAACGATATTGATTGGCCTAATAAAGAAGTCTAGGATACATCTAAGATGATTTCCTGCGGAAATGGGAATCCTACCAGAAACTGAAGTCATGTTAAGAAATGTTTCCTAAGATTACGGAGAGAGGAAATGACTATAACAATTCGGTACCTAGGAAAAGAAGCCCAGTGGGACGAAATAAATTCTCTCATTGCCGAGCCAGATTGGGAACTCTAGGTTGTTGCTTGGACGAAAAACTTCCGGTTAATATATTGCTATCGGTTTCTCTTCCTCTTACATTTTACTCAAGAAGCACTTTCCCGCCGCTACAACAGCAAGAATTGGATGGTCGATAACATACATTGATAACCAACTGACGTGAACGTTTTACCCTTGCTTGTAATCCTGAGAGATCACCGATCACAAGACTGCGTATTTATTTGATGCGAAATAATTATGTCGAAACGTACTGTACACCAATAGACTAGATAAGTACTACAAAACGTAAACTAAATCAAAAGTGAATGATCACAACTTCTGTAGTTCATGAGGCCTTTTATCGATTCCGTTGATCAGGAGTGAAGTAGCAATCCTATCCTTCATTTCGTAGCTTTAGTAAGTTTAAAGCACTTTCAATATCTAACTGTACGAGCATAATCTTTCCTAAAAGCCCATACGTTCATGGAACAATGTATTACTTCTTTTCTCGATCTCCACTTTTCACAGAATGTAATTTGTTGAGCATCATTTTAGCTTCAATCTGAAAGTAAATTTGTAATGATTTTTTTTAACAATAAATTGGGAAATGAGAAAAGCCGAAAATGAATAATCGACATTACAACCGCAATGGCAGCGGCGAACAAAAAGCATACTTGCTTTCTTCGTAAACTTTTTACTGGTAATATTCCTGCTGAGTAACCAACGCCTCAGTAACACATACTATTCGTAGTAAAGTATGAATAAGACTTAACTTCCGAACCTGTCAGAATTCTTCACCAAAGAATCCAAGTATTCCTTAATTAGGAGAAAAAGAGAACTGGATGAGGCAGAAAACCATACTCGTTTTCGCAATCTTTGTTCCTGTTCTCGTAGCAGAGCCTGTCTTAGTTTCGTTTCCAGTTCAGCTTGCAAATCATCTTCCAAATCTTCCGAATTCACTTTCAGTCCGGAATCTTTTTCCCGTAATTTTGCCTGGCGGATAGATTTATCTGAGATTTGTGAGAGAACAAAATAACAAGCACAATTTCTAGGCAATGTTGGGAATAATTTCAAAAGGTAAACAACTGGCACACTTTAAAATTTGCAATTATTTGTCTTCCTATTTTTACAGAAAGCAGATTTATGAAAAGACAATTTTTGAGCTTTTGAAATCTAAGAAAATACTACCTCAATTCTCCAAAAAAGCGCAGAAAGCAGTCTTTTTGACTCCAATTTCCGCTGTGCAATTAGCAATTTTCTTTCCTCTTCTGCGATCACTTCATTCAGCTGATGATGTTTCTTCAGTCGCCTTTCTTGGTTCCGCTGAACTTTCTATTTGATAAAATTTTTATTTTTATTGCACGAAACGATTAGCATCGGTTTTTTCTTCTTTTTTTTTTCTTTTTTTTTTTGACTGCATCACTTTTGATAAGAAACTGGATATATAGATTTAAGCTTCCGAAGCTAAGGCTTCTCATATACTTCACTAAACTTGTAAGTACTGTACTATTCTTTTGAATATAATCAGTATGGATATTGCTGGAATGCAAACAAGATTCATGAAAATAAAAAAGAACAAATGATTATTCAAAAAAAAAATTTTCGAGGTCGAGGCAAAAAAAATGACCAACTTTTCGGCGATGTTTCTCTTCTCTTTGTGGCCGACGGTTGACATATTCTTTTTCAGTAATGGTTTTAGCTTTCTCTTCTTTTTCACTGCAAAAATTAGACAATATGATTCTGATTGAAAAGCAGCCAAAAGTACAATTTGGCCTTTATTTTTTCTCCCACAATTTAAAAAGTGTCTTATTCCTAAAATTCTCAATACTTCACCCATTTAGCGACTTAAACTCCATTCAAGCTTTAAATTTAAGTTATTGCTAATTCAAATCGATGCCAAAAAATAAGTAGGCTAAATCAGTGTTACTGCGTTTGTAATGATCATTCATATGAGCAGTGAACTAGTGGTTGGCTGTTAACACTCCACACATTCTCCTTTCATCATCACTTTTTCTCGGTGCTGCTGGTTTTCAACATTAGTTTACTGTTAAAAAGAACCTTAAAAACTACCAATAAAAATAACAGGTTAACACAAATGTCATACCGCCTTCGACATTCTTCTGAAATTTTCTGCTCCTCCAATTCCTTCAGCCGTTCCCTCTCCATACGTCTTTTATGTATGTTTTTGTCTGACAGATGTTTATTTTTATCAAAATCTACCTGCAAAAAGTAAGAAGCAACCAGTTTATAAGAAATATTTAGAGAAAAAAAAAGTGTTATTGGCTACAGAAAGAAGGGAAAGAATTCAATAAAATCTCTAAAAATACGTTAAATGGAAATGATAAAGAAAAAGTTAATGAAAATGAAAGAAAACAGACAAGATCTACCAA
Source organism: Setaria equina (assembly GCA_003012265.1). Classification (NCBI taxonomy): domain Eukaryota; kingdom Metazoa; phylum Nematoda; class Chromadorea; order Rhabditida; family Setariidae; genus Setaria; species Setaria equina. The sequence continues at coordinate 11,299 of PQVD01000568.1, read as the reverse complement.
AGCAGGATCGTTTATAAACAGCACTATCGTAAATACGTTTACATTTCATATAAGTGAGTAAGTAGTACTTTTTCCTATCAGTTTTTAAAAACAGAAATGCTTCAGATTGTTTTGGTATTGCTTACTTTGATAGCTGCTTCGAAAATTCTATCATCTGGCATCTTTTTCACCAACTTCTTATTACGCAAGAAATCCATGGCTCTAACGAATGAAATATATTCCACAAATTGTACATATCCTTCAAATAAAACCTCCTGAAAGAATTGTTGAGACAAATCCTGAACTGCAAGAAATTAAAATGGATAAACTACGAGTTTGTGAAGTGTGTGAAACAAATATCTATCGGAAAAGCTGACCTGCCCGAATGAGAAGCCAGTAGTACGTACGCCGGATATTTTTGTTGACATTTTCTTTCTATATTGGTCGCAAATTGGGATATCAACGCAACGTACTGCTCCAAAACGTTCGAAGACACTTCGAAGAATGTGTTCACTGGGCAATGAATCATCACACGAGCCACAGTCCTTTAAAATGAAGATACCCACTGGAAAGTACAGAAAAAAACTAAGTTAATTTGAATTTTGTAAATATGCATACACTGCACTGCCTTAATTGTGATCCCACCTACACTTAGATGGAAAACTGCAGAGTTTTAGAATTAAGCGATATTTTATTTTACGTATTCCATAGATACATTTCATGGAACGCTGTGCAACGGATAAGGTCATCTTCATGAAGTTTTTATGAATGAATAGGATAAACATATTAGAAAATACCATGAGAAACAAAATTATAGTGTCAAATAGTTGACCTTAAACCAATTCGAGGGCATTTTTGCTAAGTAAATAGTATCCGGTCGTTCACCAGGTTCCAGCTCATTCATATTATCTGCATTTCGGAAGAATTCATCCCAATCATGTCGAGTGGGGAAGTCTGATTTCGCTTCTGCTGCTCGGACTTTGAGTGGTTCAAAGAAACCCATTACTTTCAAAGTATAACCATCTAGAGCTTTAATGACCTGAAAAATATATCTTTCATCAACATTAAATAAAAACAAAGTCTTGAAAATTTTTCACAATACAGAACTGAAAAAGAAAAAAGTTAAATGTAATGTAAGTAAAAATCGGGAATAAAATCTGTCTACTGCACAAAAATTTCACCAATGTAACATTAATCCCGCATTTAGCAACAGTTGAAAGATTAATCAACAGATAACTTAGCAAGAATCTTGCGGCTGGGAAGTTCCGCTTCGAATCGCACCAACTCGATAGTACTTGTCATGACGCGAATCGATGAAAGCTACAAAAAGGTAAATCATTGTCGTGTTGCCATGAAATCTAACCTCTTACTACAAGAGGAAGATGGAGGATGGAAGAGAAGGAGCAGTACAACGCTGTCCGAAACTGTACACACATATTCTCAGGCCAAGATGAATGTAACTGAAACGTTTGATTTATAAAGTGACGTGATCGGAACTAGATAATCTAAGATACTGAAATCACCTGGTAGCTGCTGTTTGAATATTTTTCGTGATGGTTCTCTGGAGACAATGCATATAATTTCAGCTAATCTTATGACTAGAAACATGATATGTTATGCTTATGTAGGCACCAAATGGGTTTAATTTCTACGTGAATTCTATCTAATTAAACAAGTTTTTTTTTTACACGAAGCTTGCTTACACGAAGATTAGAAGCTTACAAGGAGAGCAGAAATCTTATTAAAAGCTATAGCACAGCCTGCAGTCAGTTGACATCAACAAAAAGCTCTCGGTAGTTTTGGTATTCACTGTTAGTCACTATGCTACTGTTGAATCGATGTGAAAAGGAAGAAATGATGAATACCTCAATAGGACTAACGGCTTTCTTGATCTTTTCCATTAAATCCCAGTTGGAAATTGACTGGCCAGGTTGTTTCAACGGAGGTAAACAAACGGTAACCGTCATCCTTGCTGATGGCTTCACATAGAGACCCATTTCGGCACAAAATGGTTCCAATTCATCAGCCATTGAGGTTGATGCATTCTCTTCATGGATACAACCTTCAATGCAATTTATCACCATATTATTACAACATTTAAAACGAATTAAAAAGCACCTAATTTATGGTATTATAAGGGAGATAATGTTGATATTCAAAGATCGAATGTAACAACTGTAACTTAGCATATCAATAATATAGCTAAAAGTCAAGTACAATCTGAATGTCGGGTCAGGTACATGCTAACTTGCAATAAGCCAAACATTTACTGTACTGAGTCTAATAAGAAATATACCTGTTCGGAAGCCAATGTGCATTTTTTCTCCTACGTTCATAATTACGCAGCAGATCAGTTATTTGGTGGTTGAAATGGATGCAAATGGGGCTGATATGATCTGCAGGAATAATCTAGATTGAACTTTAACTGCAATTTTACAAATTAAACCAAACTCTAGAGACTGAGAAGATATAGTAAACAGTTGAATGGTATATGTCAGACGAGACAAATTATCGTGGAGAAAAGATAAAATTCAAAATTTGTTTTTTACTAGACTAAACTTGCCCATATCCCATATCAGTGGGATTTTTTAAGAATATAACTAGTGAATTTCAAAATAAGGATTCTCGATCAGATGGATAATCATAATCACTATCAGGTTATCGATGATATATTTTCGGAAGAATAAACGGATTTAATTCACTAGATAAGGGATCATATAAATATAGATCTCATAGTTTGTAGATTTACAGAGAAACATGTCAATGGATATGAATGGATCATTTGTACTCTTCCCACTATTTTACATAATTTTTACCCGTAATTCAATTTTTGCATAATTTTTGTCCCTAAAACTCTCGGCATGGAATTTTCACCTTGCTAAGGGAAGCAGACAGCATAAGTTTGCTGTGTCCAGAAGACCGTAAATCTAATCCGGATGATATTTTTTTTTTTTTTTTTGGTACATGATCCATCTCCTATCGACAAGACAAAAACAAATGCTAAAAAGTAATGAAATGTATGTGGAATTTTCCAATGTGAAAACTACATTTTAGAACGAAACTGATCGATCACCTTACGCTTACAAATGAAACTTTCACGTACGTGATTTGCGCAGATCCCTTTTAATCCTAAAACTGTGAAAAGTGAAGGAAAAGATAACGAACTTTTCTGGCAATCATTCTACCCATAAAATTCAAATAAGAGGAATCAGTGAAATTAGCTGGCTAATAAGTTGAAAAAGGAATAAAGATGTCCCCAGAGAGCCGATTCCCTAAGTCTCAAAAATTCTCTAAAATGAAAGCAAATTAAGCGTGAACAAAAAAAAGAAAGAAAAGAAAAAACACTTCATCGATTTTGCTTAAATTTAAGTTCACATCGAGTCATTGTAAAACCCTTAGCTCTAGTCTGTTAATAAATTAATTTAAGTTTATCTTAACATGCACCAATTAAAATGACCTAACCCGAAGTCACAATGCATCCTACTAGTTCAACTCTTAAACAAATCACCTAGTTGAATCTTAATTACATTAACTTCAAGAATCAACTCATTGATAGATGTGCTCCCGTACAAGAATGACAAAACTCAGAATGGAATCTGAAGGTTCGTTCACCTATGAAGTTTGTAATAATGATGAAGAGAATTTTCTTTTCATAGTTGGCATGAACTGAAATTAACTTATTTATTACTCTGGTAATGTCTCAAAACAACATCAGTGTTTGGCCCACTTTTTAATACTTTTTCAAATTTCACTAACAGAACATAGCAGAAATATTTGTTAAAATGAAAAAAAAAAGTTAAAATTGTAAACAAAGGAGCAAATATTTTCGATATTTGGCTTTTTGGACTCATTATTTCTGCATCAGCAGTGATCACCGAAGAAAATTCATCGATTTCTGACAATTGGAAAGACATTTCACGATATTTAGATGACAAGGAACTTTTTTCATTACAGTTTAGTAAATGTTATTTCCCACTTATTTGCAACGAACTTCTACCCGATAATGGAGTGTATAATCTGGATGGTGTTAAGTATCTCGAGCACGCATAGATGCTCATTATTCAATAGTTCCCCTAGATATTTAGAATGGATAAAAGTTGAATCTGTCTGTCATGCAGATAAATTGAACTATAAGTGCTAACGATATCGCTATCATCTCACAACTAATTCAGCTTAATTATTAGCTTCGAAAAAATAGTTCACTTCAAAAAAAGCACATATCCCTCCTTACGAAATTTCAGTAAGCTAAAACTTCCAGCCTAACCAAATGAATCAGATTGACTGACAGCAACTTCATACAGGCAAGCGTATTCGGCTCATTGTGACATTGTAATTTCAAATCGTTCGTCCAGTAATGCCCACAATTCCACTGCGAAATTTGCAGTTCCACTATTTGCAATCTGATAAGATTATCATTTTCTTGAATTTCAACTGGTTTAAGCTAATTTTCATCGGTCGTGAACACAGCGAAATCCCTGACTCTAACTTCGAAATCTGCTTCTCCTAATAGGAAAATGTAAAAACGTCGCTGCATACAACCGGCCAATCAAATATTTGGAAATCTCAATCAGTATCAAGAGAACTCAGTTGTCCTGTACTGTACAACATATATGTAAAAGGAATGATAATTTATTGGTAAAAAAGCTATACTTTTTTGTGTAAGAGTAGTACAAACAGAATAAGAAATACCCAAATATCCCGAACTAATACGTATGATAAATTGTTGCAATACAAAGGTAATTTGTTGAACTTATTGCAGTACAAAGAAAAGTGAAATGAGCGAATACGTACCATTTATGAAATGTGCTTATTCTATAAACAAAACACACAGACACATACAAAAGTACACACACATACATGACGTCCACACATGCACTGACAATTATAACAAAATCGCTAGAAAGAGTGGATATCACAACATACTCAATGTTAGCATCATTTTAGAACATTGCCGAACCTTTCCTAAACCTCATTAGTCACTAAAGCTTTAAAGGTTAATCCGAATTCTGTGAAGCTTTGATGATTAGGTAAAAATATACTAGTATTTGAACTGCAAACAGATGTATTTCCTCAAATTTACTTCGCACGGCTACTCTGACTCTAACTGTCATCAGTTCCTGGAAAATAATTTTTATAAATTATTCATGAAAAGTCTAAAAGAAATCACTTCAAACGCCAACAAAAAGAGGCTGCATACCCACCACGGAGGTTAATTGTATGACCTAGCATTTCTGACCTGGAGTAACAAAATACTGTCATTATTAATGTTGCAACTAAACAACGAACCATGAATTTCAAGTGCCAGAAGTGTGATTCCTCTTTTCACGTTATATCGTTAGAACCGGTAAAATTGTAAATTAAAGATGTAGTATGTGTCAATTAATTAAACATAAATCCGGTAAATTTCATGAGTGAAAGATAGGTAAAGAAAGCAACGGGCACAAGCGCACTCTGAGGGTGACGAGGCAGCACTGCAAAAGAAAAACGAGTACTTTTAAGAAAACAATTAGAGAAATGGACTATATTTTATCACAGAAAAACGGATAGAAGGATGAAGGAATAACGGATGAATGAATGGAAAAAAAAAAACCTAAGGCTAATAAGATAGATTACTTCACGAAACGTAACATCAAAACAATAAGTTCATTCTATGTTACTCTTTAGTAAATGAGATATTCCATGTTTTAAACCGGAGTATATCAAACATGGAATTTATTACTAACCTTTAAAGCTTGTTGCTTACAACACATACAACGCAACTTCAAGAAGTAACCATTAATCAACATGACAAAAGTAGAAAATTTTGTTGATAAGCAGACAAATAATCATAAAACCATAACTAAATTTGAAGTTTAAAGAAAAAGAAAAACATCCGAAAAAGGGCACAAATAACTGATTTCTCATCTCCATTATTTCCACCTCATGAAATGTATAGAGTGTACCCATTATTCGAATCTAATTTCCCAAAAAGTTCGGGAAAAGTCAGTTTTAAGCAATCTAAAAAAAAAAATGGGAACCCCTCATACTAGTTACTGAGCATGACTGTTTCCAGTGCAGAGAACAAAACACAAATAAAAAAGATACCAAACTTTTCAAATGAGCAAAGGCAACCATCATATAACATATTCCATTGTTGAAATACGTTTGACTTCAGGCCTATGATTCTAAAATGAAAAGATCGGGAACACGAACAAGCGATGTTTTTCTGCCAGCACCTCCACGCTGAGCTCTTCCTCGTCCTCCGCGTATTGCATTTGCCTGTCCACGTCCATTACCAGGAGGGCGACGTCTGACTGGCATTCCATTTCTACTACCAATACCAGATAAAATCGAAGCATCGATACCCTGAATAAACAGTTGACCATTCTCAAATCTTTATATAGTTTTAAAGTAATATTTCTCAAGGAATTTGTTATATGTTAAAACAATCATACCAGTGCAGCTAAGCATTACCAAAATTACCTCATTCAGGGCAATATGATCATTAAAAGTGAAAAAATGTTAAAATTAAAAATTATTTCTCAAAGAAAGTTCAGTGTTAGAAGTCCAATTGTTTGCATTGTCCTTCTCCCCATTCGCCATTTAATATGCAAGATATAAATAGCATCATGTTCTGTGCTACTTGCCAGTAGTATGAAAACAAAGCTACTGATTTTATTTGAGCAGAATACACCTGTGCTTTGAGTGATTCCTGCAATTTCTTATTGAGATCTGCGAGTTGTTCGGCAGTTAAAGCATCCGACTTCATCAAAATCCCTCCATTTGAAATTTCCGCTACATTCTTACGGTCTTCTGAAAATTTAACTGGTTGTCCCAAAAGTTAGTTATTATCCATATCACTGATATTGCAAGGCAAAACTTATGTCAAACAATATGAAAGACGTAAATTTGTGTTCCATTTCATTTAGAAAAGGCATCTGTCACTTGTGCCATTCTTTGCCAGAAGGAAGGTAGCTAGTACGATTTTTACTTTGCTTTCAAATTCCTTTTTTCCAATTGAATTATAAAAAGTACCATTTCCAACTGGACTAATTTGTCCGAGGCCTGAATCTTCACCAAGTGAGCTTACAATAGACGAATGACTTGTCGAATGTTTCATTGTATAAGTTGAGACAGTAGTTCCTGTTTGACGCACTACTGAATTCGCCTCACTTCTGGCTGCACCATTCACAGCGACTACTAAAAAAATTTTTTGAGGATAACTCAGTATAATGAACAACTTATAATTGAATTACCAAGTTCCTCTGCAGTTACATAAGTGAATTCTTTGTCAGATCAGAATCAAATAAAACACTGACTTCATGTTGTAAAATACAAAGACTCGTTATAGAGTAACCACCCCTGCCACGTAATTAGTTGAATCCATTTTCTGGGAAAAACGGCATATCGTATCACAAATGTTCTGGTAAATCGATACGACAAAAAAGAACATTACTTACTCCTACACTGCAACATGAAAGTTTGAATAGCTAAAATACTCCATAGTACATATAAGAAAAAGGGCACATTATTCCAGAGGAAAAAAAGTCTCCTCATACTACCACATTCCAGCTCTAATAATGACAAAAGAATAAATAAACAGAAATTCTACAATACCTTCGCCAAAATTTTTAACAAGTTTGATGAGTTGAGCATTGTCGCAGTGGAAACGAGTTGCAACAGCGATCCCTTCTTCGTCTTGTTTTTCTGAATTAAATCTTGCAATTTCATCGCGTAATTCAGTTTGTTCACGATCGCTCATTGCACTCATTCGTTTGGCGCGGTCGTACAATTCACAGGATTGCACACGACGTTCATTGAAGAATCGTGTCCCTTCATCATGCGCCCGTTGTAACTCCGCCAACAAATGACTTTCGCGCTCAGCCAAAATTTGGCGTATACACTAAAACAGATAACGCTCACTGAAGAAGTAATTGTCGAAAGAGGAACTTATATTAAGCTTGTATGTTGTTGCTTAATACTATGCAAAAACAAACATATGCACAACTGATATTAAGTTCTACATAAAAAGTAATCCTCTTCCTTACCCTCTCCCCAGTTTACAATATCTCTGGTTCATAATCACTTATCTGATTACACAGCATTACCGAAAGTCGAACTATTTTTTGTTAATGAATTAAAATGACAGAGATGGCTCTTTGTCCTTAAAACCAATTCGAGAATTACTATTCTTTTCAAATAATTTGAAGGAAATAATCTCTACAGAATACCTGTGTCATTCATTCCAGTCATTACTTTCTGATATGATTTCCCAATAAAAATTAAAGCTTTTAGAAAATTACAACCCTTTCGATAAACATTCACCTTGAATGAATTTCGTACATTTTCTTCCGCTACAGAAATTTGATTTTTAAACACAGTCTCTACCTTTTCGATTTGTCTACCATGGTCCCTTAGTGTGGTTGCATCTAAAATAACTCTACTACAGAAAAAAAAAAAAAAAAATTACTCATATCGAAAGAATGCAATGACACGAACAAAACATAGAAAGTTTTATGGCAGGTTATAAGCTTGTTCCGCATAAGACGTTTCGATTTGGTAAATCTACTATTTAACGGAAACTACCCTTAGAAGTAAGCTTATGAAAGGAGTGTAAACTGATTCTTGACCAATCGTTCTTTTCATAATAAATTCTTGTCNNGGATTAATACCTTCATTAATGCGACCATTATCAAAATCCTGAATTTCGTTTGGTGCGGTTACTTTAAAAGGAACAGAACTAGCGGAAAGCATTTTAAGGGGACCAACATCTGTTTCTACTTGCTTCGAATCGGGTGCTGACAACTCAGATCGATTGCCTGAATCCACTATCTTAGTGATTTTTATTAACAACTATTAATTTATATAAAGAAATCACGCAGAAAAAATTTTGAGATGGAATAATATTACAATCACACAGACCATAACTATTAAAGAAAGAAAACCATCCCCTTTCTACCCTAATGAAAATGCATGGAAGCATACGATAGCGTCGGCACTCGTCGTGAACCGTTATTCTTTAACCTCTACAATAAAAAGTAATACTCTGGATCTGTATTTAATAAACTCTATGATCTGTTATTCGACACTGATACTGACTGAAGGTGAAAACAACGCTGTTACCGTTGATAGCTGATGATGAGACGGCTCCATTTAGGACCCTAGGAGCAGAAGGTGGTGCGGAAGTGCACGAAGGCGTAGATACAGTTGCTGTAGCGGATGCCTGAAAATTCGACTTCAATTAAATTGCGAGAAAACTTGTAGTTTCAATATTATCATGTCGCAAAAGCATTAAAAAAAGTGACCTGGTTCTTGGCCTTCTTCTTTTTCTGATTCTTTTTATGACCGGTACCGGATCTTTTCCACGAATCTAGTGCGCTTTGTGCACCATCTATAATAGCCAATAACAGTTTAAGATTGGACGAAACTCTAGAATGAGTTGTACACGATAGTAGTTACTTAGTAGTAAAAAGCTTGTCTGAAAAAAAAATAAGTGAAATCCAAATTTAATTCAACGAACCATCACAAAATGCTTGTATAGTTTTGCTGACATCGAAATCGAAATTATGCAGAGCAAGGATGATGTCGTTTTTTGATGCTGTATGTACCACTTCACGCACTTTCGCCACTGCTTCTTCGATTAATTTCTTTTCATTTCGATATTGCTGCATGGACATCTTCTAGCAAGTATTAACGAAAAGTGAAGTGTATACGCCACCAACTCTGAAACTGTCAGATAAGACGTTGCATCAATCCAATTTTTACACGTACACACCATCTACAGCGCAGCAATAGTTCATCACCCCCCATCAACCATCCTTTAACAAAGAGTGGTAGAGTGTCAAAGATAACTTTCACATTTTAATATATTATGAACTGTTTCTTCTTTTTTTTTTTTTTTAGATTGCGGAAAGTGCCTAAAGCATGAAATATTCATCACTATTCTGAAATCCGATGTGAACTACCGACAGAAAAATGCTAAAACTCCAATCATTCCGATAATTTATGACAAGACGCGGTATATTTTCCATTTTTCATCAGGTTGAAGATATGTTCTCAAAGTACGAATATATTACTACATTGAACTAATATTCCTGATACAAAGATTGTCACATTCATAATGATATAATTTGAAATTTTCTTCAAGTCAAATACAGGAATACAATATCACTTGAAAATGAATAGAAACAAAACAGGAGACAATAGAAATGAAAAATAGGAAACAATGGAAATGAAAATACTTTATATGAATAATAGTAATTCAAATATAATATCAGAACGCGAGGGAGCATCTACCTTCTCAACATATTCCCACTGCCCTATTCATTTTCACACCATGAATGTTTGTTCGATGGGAACATGTATGTGTGTTTATATTTCTGTGCGATATATGTGAATGGCCAGAGAGAGGTGTTTTCAATTTGACATACCAAACTGTTCACTCCCTCATAGTGAGGAGGTCTCCTCCGAAAAGGATAGGTGTGTTTTAAGATCGAGTTGGAATAGGCCTTGTAGGCAAGCTCCACAATTAGGAATGGTTAAATGCGGACTCGAATATGACCTCAGGGCTCCCAATGACCTCTGAACTCCTGATTATTAACACAACAAAACACACCACTCACACTCCCGCCTCATCTAGCAACGACTCTCACATTTTCTCAAAACTTAGCTGTATCCAATATATGGTAATGTAGCCATAATGTGATAGCCATTATGAAACTACACACGTCTCAGAAAAGGAAGAATGACTAAGTCATGGGGAAAAGTCTTTCAGCAGTCAGGTTGATCAGCTGATTTCTTTAGCGGTCAAAAAATTTCTGGATTTCTATCAGATAAGTTTTGTGCCTCAATGATTCAGCAGGTTCCCCAATTGTTCCTGCAAACACTACAGTGGTCAGTAATTATTTAGTGGATTTTATTAGGATATTAGATTTATAGTTTTGTCCTGCCTCACTGTCCTCAGTGGAAATAATACTACAATTTTGTTCATCTTGAAGTATGCTAGAATGATGAAACTTCTAATCTATGTTATCCAATTAAATTTAATAAGACAAGAGTGACATTTCCAGAAATAGTTCAACGACATTTCTTATCCAGGGAATCATTATGAACAAGTGACTTTAAGGATGTTAAACATTCCAATCAAAAAAAAAAAAAACTGTTTCTCAGTGGAACAAGGAATAAGTCGATGGCTTTCGCTCCATATGTAACATTTATGTACGTATCGATGTGTTAGTAGTCGTAAAATGCTCCCAAATGATATTTGTTTAAAATAGACATCTCTTTGGTTCAAATAAGCAAAGACTTAATATAATATACAATATAATATACAATATAATAT
>PQVD01000567.1:115950-151883 GCA_003012265.1 Setaria equina | reverse complement strand
ATAATAATAATAATAATAGTTGGTAGTTACAAGCATAATTATAGTTTTCATAATGACATAATAATTATTGTCCTTGTTAATAATAATTAGTATTAATTATAAATCCATGATTAATCAGTGTTGATTTTGATTTAAAAAGCAATTATTGATTAACCTACTACTAAATTAATTAATGATTGAAATAATAATAATAGAAACAAGAATAAATACAAATAAATTGGGATATCTGCCATCTTAGTATTCGTCGGGTTGAAATGCCGAGGTACGGAAGCATACATATGCACCTACACAGAACGGACACGGACATGATGGGAGAATAGACGTAGACGTTTGGTTACCGAAAGCAATACAGAAGTAGGAGCGGCACCAGGTATACACCAAACAGGACTCTGCTACCTGCAATATATTCAAGAAGCAATTAACCAATTGAAGGTCGTCATCAGCCACGCCCTACCATACTATATTCTCGAGGTGACACTGCCAATGATCAATTGTGTTAAAGATGGCACAGGACAGGACAGGTAGATAGACAGACTAAACAACGATCGGATGAACAAAGATCGAGAAACGGACAAATGAATGGACATGGGGTTGAAGTAATGACTGAAAATGGAAAATCAGGCAGTAGCAGAAGGAGCGAAAGAAGATGAGCTTATCAGTGAGTTAGTCCGAATATCCTGTCGCACAAATGACCTTGATGATATCAACAGAAGAGAGAAACTTACTGAGCATCAGATGGATGGATACTCGTGCTCTTAATGCTATCATACTTCTACTATACGATTTTCTATCAACTGATATCTAAAAAGCTGATGTTCGAACAATATTTAAAATTATATCATCGATTTAGATCCAATTGGCAATCATTAGGAAGTTAACATTCATTTTTCAAAATGAGACTGAGCACTTAAAAGTAACTGCGACACCTTAACTTTCAAATGCACTTACAACTTTTGGGAAATTATTAAATTATCAAATACTTCAACTTAAAAATTACTCATATCCATTATCACACTACTTTGCAATGTAATGCATTAAAGGATACTTTAAATTCTCCTACTTTTATAGCATTTTTATCATTCCGAAAAAAAACTTCAATATATCAAAATGTAAAATCGAATCTCATAAAATGTGGGGACTATGTGTACATTTATTTCAAGCAAAAGTCTACCTGACCTGTCTCACTATCTAGGAATCAAAGTAAATTTTGATCGGACTCGATTTTTGGAACATTTTTCAGAGAACTTTCTCGAAAAAAAAGAACCTCAGAAGAATTCATACCAACCAATGATTTATTAGGCTGCGAAGCACTCAAAAGTAATCGCGCAAAATAACTTAACTTTACAAAATGCGAAACCAACTTGTTTTCCGATGTACTCCTTGATGTGGTCTATTTCATCCTTCTTCATTTCTTTACACACCATTTATTATCATCAAGTCCTTCATTAAGCAGCCCTTCCTACGCCTTTTTCTTCCTTCTCTTTAAGGGTAACTAGTTCTTTTCAAAAAATATATTTTCACCTATTTCGCCACAATCTGTCAACATTTTGCCACTGTCATCTTCTTTCTTCATCAATCTGTGATTACTGCATATATATATATATATATATATATATATATGTAATGTATAACGAGATCTCTTTCATTGAATCATTACCAAAATTAATGAGTTGATATTATCGAAGGGGGGAAAAATTCCTGAACTCTTCTCTTTTTTTCTGAATTAAGTTGGTGCTTAGGAATTGCACAACTGAAGATTTACAGTAAACCATTTGAATCAGTTGACTAAAATTGATAGGTTGAAGACTTTTTCGCAGTCGTCGTCTGCATTCTTCTATTTTTGTAATATGTGGGTTTGCTCGAAACGCAATCCATCAATTTCTTCTTTCCATTTCTGTTACATCTTCATAAATTGAGAAGCTTTTACAGTTTTTCTGGAATTTGATGGAACTTTGGGATCAATTAAGGAAGAATAGAGGTGAATTTTTATAGTTTTTACTACAAATTACTATTTTTGTTAAACAATATAACTCAATTTTATCTGCAAAATATTAAGCATATTTTTTGTTCAGCTATATAGAAGACAGCTCCCAATAATACCAAAGTAGTCAACGCTAAAGATATATGGAACACAACTTAACCAAATAAAAATATTCGTGGATTCTTCGATAAGTTCGAACCATTGAATGCGATAGTGTGTATAATATATGATAAACATTAAGTAAAGAGAATGGCTCAAGTGGTAGCAATGAATTTCTTATCATATTTTCACTTTAAACTATCCTTCGGGCTGTTACTACAGTAGTTACAGTCATCGTCAAATAATGTCATTTTCTTCAGGACAGAACTATCAGCACTTCTTTCTTCGATCATCAAATAAACCGCCAGCGGTGTAAATTCAAGGTAATGACCTAATCACCAAAGGAGTCATGAAGTAGTACGTACCAGTAAACAAATTGAGTTGGTGACCCCGAACATGCCCCCATTTAACTGTCATCTGTTACCATCTCAAACCACTACCGTTACTTCTTCTAGTACTACTACAATACCTACCCATATTGCTGTTGCTTTGTAAAAACCACGAAACAAATTCATAGATATTTCATAAAAAAACTAAAATTTCTAAATCACAGTAATCAATTTTATAATGAATGTATCAGCAAACGGCAATGAAAAATTTTAAAAGAACTAAAACTGAGCGTTAGAAATTTTAATGGTCATCAAAGGTTAGAGCAAAAACTTGACTCCAACCAAAAAATAATTCCCATTCATACTGATATGCACAAGGGTGGAATAAAAATAAAATGAGCAATAGCTGGTCTCAAATTTTCATCAAGAAAAACACACTGTTAAGTTCATTTGCATGTTTCAATTTTCAAACCAGAGATCTTTAAGTTTCACCATTTTAAAAAAAACATCGAAATGGACAGCCTTGACTGTAGCAAATAAATTAAGAAAATAACATCTCAAAACTGTTCGTCTCAAATCTTCTTTAACAGAATCATAAATTCGTAAAAATAAGGACTCCCGTAAGAACAGTGTGATGTCATGACCATTTCCTACCGTCGTAGCATGTCTCGAAACTCTTCGATTCCACTATACCATTTCAGGAAGAAAAATGAATGAGTGAATAAATCCCAAATTCTTGCATCATTTCGTCGGAGATTAACGAACACTTTTTCGCACTTTCACTATTGAGGCTCAACCATCATCCCATCAAACTGCCACCACCCGGGAACGACTTTTAATATTATAACTAGACCTATTACCAATAGGAAGTATAGCAAAAGCCTTTCACCAAATTCAATTACTGACGCCTTTTCCTTAATTCCACGCAACTGATCAATGTGGTACGTCTTTCACGTTACCAGTTATTCACGTTATCCGGAATGGCGAGACAAGTCATCTGATTCCATCTATGGTGCTTCACTGTTTGAAATATCATCTCAGTTCTTACAAACTTATCACATTTCATTCATTTCTTTTCATTTATTGCTTTTCTACTATATATTATACATTTCGAATCCTTCACCAGAAAAGAATCCTCAAAATATTTTAGTATATACCTAGATCGACAATTAATCTTGCGTTTTAAGACCTCACCTTAATACACCAGACATATCTCCACCAACCGATAAGAACGAAATCTGACCACATTAACCCACACCAAGTAAATAACGACTATTATTAATAAACTCCTCTGTTCTGATATAGGCCTCCATTCAATAATACTTATAGGCAATAATATCACTGCATGATTTTTATTCCCAATTTATTGCTATTTTCGAACTTTTTTATACCACAATGTATGTATTGTATTTTTAAATTTTACCAGCGTGTAAACAGAAGCTAATGGATTCTATAGTTGGAATGATATGATTTTTAACATTCTTTTTTAATAACACCAAAAATTTTTACTTGCCAAATAAACTTTGTTAGCAAAAAAACAAAAGGGGAAAGAGAACAACAAGCGAGGAATTTACACAGAACAAAATGCAGAGGCCCTTTAACTTGAAAACTACTTGAAATAACAAATAGTTGATGGTAGACTGGACAATTTCTTTTTTGAGGCAGAAAATGTAGCATTATCATAAACACTCGGCGGTAAAATCGACACTCAATATACGCAGATATTATTGAAAGAGGAAAATAAAAACAACCTATAAGAAAGATCCCGAAGGTTGAGGATGCATCTGTGACGATTATAACCTTGTTTTTGCTACAAAACAAAGTTATGTCCTGGGGGTATGAATGAATGTTATCGGCAGCGACTGGTTCATTTTTTCTAGTTTCTTGAGGCCTGTGCTATAAACTAAATTTTCCTTAATACTTCCTGTACTGAGATTAAGAATCTTATACGACAATTATTAGCTTGTTTCAAGAATATAAAGTCCAACTTGATTCTACGGCAGTGATATCTTAACAAAAATACGATCGTCGGTTCCGATGCTTCCTTACCTGTTAAAAATACACACAACTACAGAAAGCGTTACGGGTTTTCGTATTTCTTATTCAGAATTACCGGATTACGCAATAGGAAAGCATCAATAAATAATACCGGAACGATTTACAACTATTCCAGGGTACGAACAATTTAAACGACAACTATCCTAAAGTAACAATTTTAACGTTCTTTTGCAGAACTGCGAAAAATGCACAGCTGATTGACTAATAAAAGCCATGACAACCAATAAAAGTAGCGTGCCAACTAACTGCCATAACCCATATTTTTTAGTGTTAAGCTATAACATCATCGACTGATTTCCGGACAAAACGAGTAAAACTGGTGGAGCTGAGAGCTCCTAGAATTTTTGTATAAAAACTAACCACTACCGCTCTTTTGTGTTCCTGCAACCAATAATCGAGTCCAAGCGATGAGAGAGCTTTTTAGGAATATTTCAAAAATCCTGCAGGGAAACATAGAAAAGCAAGGAACAATTTGTTGACACATCTTTGTCGTCCAGCCGATTTAAAACGTTACAATCATGGCTATAGAAAAGTACGGCTTTTTTGAACATATTGACGTACAATTTACGGACATGAAGTGATCGAAAAATTTAAAGCACAAAGCACGCGAAGCTTAACATGGCAGAATGATAACTGTCTATTTAAATTCTTCCAGTTTTCTTCTATAGCAGCAAGAAAAAGAGGCATAGGAAAATGTCACGCATATCTTACGGATGCAAGAAATTTATAACTTTAATAAGAAATTAATGCTACCACATAATTAAGCATCTGGAAACCGCCTTCCATTTTTAGGAAGGAAATAATCGTTCAACTGCAACCTCAGTATAACAGACTTTCTTCTATAACAAAACATGACTTATTTTCACCCACCCTTAATATTAAGAAAATATACTTGCTATTTTCCTTTCTTTTCCTCTCTCAATATAAAAATTTCATATCTCACCTGTCACTGAACACGATCCTGATCAATCAGAAATCAGCGTTCGCATTTTTAACTGTAAAGATAAAAGCTTTGTTCGCTTTCTCGGAATGATTCCAATTCAATCGAACGAATAGACTGGACAAGAACCCGTGGAACAATTTACATAAATCCGAATGACAGTAAAAGAAATGAATTCGGTCATTTCGGCACTTATGGATTGTACCCGCCATAAAGTGGAACATTGGTGATGGATGACAATAGTTGAAGCAAGCTGATGTCACTGTTCAAAATAAAAATATAGAGGACATCTTGTAACTAAAGGATGAAGCAACAAAGATAAAGAGGTGCCCAACATTTTAGCAACTGCCTTTGCAAATTTTCTAATGTGAAGAGCTTTTACATGAGTCCGTCAGCAGGTTTTTAGGTAAAAAGTTGAAACAAAACAAAATTTGAGGTCGCTGGATCATGAAGATTATCAAACCAAAACTAAAATTCAGTTGATTTAAAAGAGTTCATCAATATTATATATATATATCAGGAAAATTATGATCTATTTAACAAATTCTAATGACGATATGGCAGTATAGATATTCAAGCCTAAAATCCATCAACAGAAACCCAACTAAGATAATTTCCAAAGGGTTATACCATTTTACAACCATTTCAGCAGTATCTGCTTTAATGAACTCTTATTGTAAAGTCCCTTCACAAAATAAGATCATTTCTATTGTAACTATGAAAGAGGAAATGCAACGGTTAACAGCAAGGCCGTTAGCATAATTAAAAAGTGAAGTAAGTATATGAATTGAACAAAACAAAAGAAAAAAAAAAAAGAAAAAACAATTTCACAACATTAAAGAAACAATAAATTACTTAACATTTCGGAAATAAAGATATACAGTTCTTGTCAGTGATAACTTGCTGACTTATTTTGATCGCCAATCATGATAACAAGAAGATAACAAACAACATGACCGGAGAAAATGAAATTTTCAATAGATTTAGTGCTGAAATTTCTTTAAAAAACATCAGAGAAACAACGAACAAACGAACGAACAAGGTGAAGAAGTTATTTGGTTAACGAACAACGAACAAAGGGTAAACTCGTAAATACTGTCATAGTTCACTGGAATTAGGGAAACATATTTATAAAATACTTTTAATTATATGACTTAAACGAAGATTTATACACTAAAATAACAATAAAATGAAGAAGAAGGCAACGGGGAGAAAGAGAAATAGAGGACAAAAGAGAAATAGTAATGCATGGATAATACTAGAATCCCAATTGCAAGCTTATCAATGGCTATAATGATAATAATACGAGTGGTAACCAGATTATTTTATATTGGGAATAAAGTCATACCTAAATCCATTCAAATTTACAGTAATTTGATTGGGAAAAGGAAATAATGCTGCTCTGCTGCCTCGAACTAGACCTAACAAGGGAAAGAATAACCTCCCACCCTTTCTGCATTCCTCCATAGATTTCGGGTTACCTACAACAACAAAGAAGGAAAGAATCAGGAATCCAAGGTACTGCGTAATTTCTACCCTGAAGTTAAGAATCCAGCATCCCTACTGATGGTAGAATATTCGAATCGTTAATAGTACCACATACACACAGCAACAAGCTATATATAATGGGCATGGAAATGGTAAAGAAAATGAGGAAGAAGAAGTACCATTTTTTTTGTTGTGTGATCAATTACGCGAGGTAGGGTAGACTGTAATACATTGAGTATATGAAATGAGGAGGGGAAGAGTGGAAATTTTACATGAAGGATCCAAAAATGAGGTAAACACAGACACAAACGGATAGACGCATTTGGAGTTTATACAGATCAACGTCCAGTAGTAAATTCATATAGCTTTTAAGTTTAGAGGAGAGAATGAAAAAAGATTTAAGATGCTGCACTTATGCCAGAAATACCTCCTCATCTCTTCCTTTCCTTTCACAACACACACCGGCTTTGCTATACGGACGTCAACAGCATCAGTGTCATATTTAAAAACGTGATGTGATAGCGTACACCGGCAGTCCTGTAGAAATTCTAGCAATCGTCGAATGTTTACCAAACCAGTAGCTACGAATGACATATGAGAAGAACTTTTCTCGCGCAAGTGCATTGTCACATCTAGGAAGGAAGCAACCGAAAAACTGCAACTGTTTTTGAAAAATTCAATTTCAGCTACCAATTTCTCTGCTCCCTAGAATGATTTTTTTACTGCTAAATGCACTCAATTTATCTAATAACGAATAGTTCACTTGACACTAGATAACCTTACTCAATTGCTAAAAAAAAAAAATACTTCCAAATCGACTCAGAGGAACAACCCATTACCTACTGATCAGTTAAATGCTTCGAGCCAGTGACCGTCTCATACTATTTCTGTGAAACACCAATTGCAATTTTTCTAAATGTTCTGATGACTTGAGTTAAAGGATATTTTAAAAAACGGTGGTTTAGAATTACATTAAGAACAATCACAAGGTATCAATCTGACAACTTATTTCAAAGAGAAAGAAAAACCGGAGGTAGAAACGATAATTTAGAAAAACAAGCAAACAAACAAAGAGGAAGAAAAACAGACACGCAGAGACTTGCAATATTAGACACTAAAATACGCGTATTTATAGCGACCGTATCCAAAGATTTTTCTTAATAAATAAAAAAGAAAACTGTTAAATAATCAGAAAACTGAAGAGTAGATAGAATTCCTAAAACTTCTGCAGCCAAATAGAAATGTATAATAGAGTAAAATGACGTAACTGAATTGAATAAATCTGATAAGTTTTGGTTGATATAGCAAATTCCGAAGAATCTCGGGCCAGTGGTCAGGAAATATATACTCAATTCTGAAGTGACTGAAAACGCTGTCTAATAAACACGAATACAGCTGCTACCAAAATCTACAACATAAATTAAGCCATCGGGTGAAACGCACAAATCGGTGGGACGATCAAGTGCTGAATATTGCGGCGCATTTGTAGATGTGGACGGCTGAGGAGGTGAAGATGTTTTTGTAGTAGTATGTGTTGTTGACAAATTGGCTAGTGGCACTATAACACCTTCTCCGCCTGCTCCACTATCAGTGTTACCTACTCCAGCTGCTGGTGGAAGTCCTGGCATTGCACCACCAAATGATGCAACGCATTGCATTCCATCCAAGTTTAACACCTAAAAACAGGAGGAAGACTTGGAGAACCCCATAAAAGGCTTTTGGTCAGAACAAACTAAAAAAAACCTAACCTGAATGCGATTATTTCGTGAATCACAAATGAGAATATGCCCTTCATTATCGGTTGTTATTCCTTGAGGGCGGCAAAATGAGCCCTCACTATCACCTTCGCTGCCATACATTTTCATATCAACTGTACCACGCGATGACATCACCACAAGACGATGATTATTGAAGTCACTATAACCAGACTATAAATAAACAATCGCGAATCGAAACTCTGGATAAACGGCAGGAAAATTTATTAGTGCCGAAAAGTACAAAGCTCCTATATTAGGAATACTGAGAACCTCAGCGTAAATAATACTAATAAATTTCATGCCAAAATCCAAAGATCGATGGATGTAAGTGCATATGTTCTAATGAAACATACGTAATAACCAGCTGGCCATCATGCAAAAAGCAAACACCGCGAGGTGAATCCAAGTTCTTATAATTATAGAGTGAATTATCAAAGCCAAATTTACGAATAAAATGACCTTGTGGTGAGAACATCTGAAATACAGATTGAATTACATAGGGAATGATTCAGAACAGCATAAAAATTGAAAAAATTGTTGGAAAGAACTGACCTGTACACGATGATTTCTAGTGTCCGAAACCGCAATTTGATTAAATGAATTTACTGCAACTCCCCATGGATAATTGAATAAACCAGGAGTTCGACCACGTTCGCCAAACTTCAGCAAAAAATCGCCACGCTCACTAAACACTTGCACGCGATGATTGTCCTTATCAGCCACCACTATTTCGTTCTGCAATTAATAAATGTCAGTCAGAGAGTTCAAGATAAAAAAAAGTGCATAGTTTTTATCCATTTCAAGAGCTCTCTGAAAATCAATCCATTTACCCAACAAGTAAAAAAATCCAATAAAAATAGACATCCGAACATGTTAAGAATTGATTTAATATCATATGCTCAGCTGATGATGACAACAAAGAACTAACATCACTGCCATTAAAATAAATGAAACTCTCTAAATCTTTCTCTTAGGAAGTTTATCTCAAGTTAACTCTGAACTACAACAACTAAAAAGCCGTAACACTATCACAAAAAACAACATTTCAGAAAACCAGCCATGGAATTAACGGCAATGCCAGCAGGACGATCGAATTGCCCCGGACGAGTTCCTGGAGAACCAAACTTGTGCAAGAAGTTACCTTCCTTATCGAAAATCTGAAATTCCGTACATGAGAAAATAGAAAAATGAAGTCTTTATTGAAAACAAACAAACAAATAAGGAAATAAATAAAACAAATAAATTAAGTAAATAAAATGGATAAATGAAATAAATCAAATTAAATAAATAAACAAATAAAGTAAATAAATGAATGAAACAAAATTAAATTAAATTAATAAAACAAAACAAATAATTAAATGAAAAGAAATAAAATAAAATAAATAAATTAATAATATAACTATGAGATCATGAAAATTGTACTTAGCACTTCGACAGCTCAATTTAATCACCTGTATACGATTGTTACTCCTGTCTGCCACAACAATGCGTCCTTTATTGTCGCAGCAAATTCCCCATGGGCGACAAAACTGTCCATCAGCACTACCTTCGGAACCAAATGAGAACAACGGTCCCGTCTGAGCAATTGTTCCATAGTTTCGACCTTTCCGTGCATAGATTACTGTGGGACATCCACTGCAATTGAAAACTCACTTCTAGAAAGAACAGAGAATATTGACTTGTTTACTGCAAAAAACAGCAAAGTAAGTCAATATTCTCCATCTTTCTTGCGATCAACAGAGATGAACGGGATTTTATGAAATTCTATGAAATATTTGCAGAAAAAAATTTAAACACACCAGATGGATACACCTCGAATCTTGATATCCAAGAAATGATTGCCTTCATCGATTGGAAAATAACTCAATGAATAAATACCACCATCCTGCTCACTGTAATCTGTTATGAAAATATTAAAGAAAAAGCGAATGTAAAGTATTTAATTGCAGTTCATTCTGAAGTATGATTTTCTCACTTCTACTTCCAGAACTTAGGTTATCTACGAGCGCTGTCCTAAGTAATTCAAAACTTACGCAATGCGTATCTCTAAGACACGTCCCTCGGGGCTAAGCAACGAAGCGGAAACTTGATGGCTCGTTGATGTACAAGCATCGCCGCAGGCGTCACGAGTTTGGACTAGGATTGTGCATAAACGATCACGAATAGCACGCTTATATCCTTCACCAATAATATGTGTTGTTCGAGCACAAGCACCACTTTCCAGTTCACCTAGTGTACGTAGTCTGGAAATCAAAATAATTGAGTTATCATAATAATCTATAATCAAAACTCCTCAAGCAGTGATTTTCCCATAAAAATTTGCAACTCAAGTTATCAAGAGTACGGACTTCTATCGGAAAAAATGCCTCCGATAACTGCTCACCAAAATATAAATTTTAGTGTGAGAGAAAAGACAACCAAACAAAATATAAACAAGTTTATGTCAGAATGAAAATAAGAGCAAAGATGTCTGACTTTGAAATAAAAGTATTGTCCGGTGGTATGAATTTGATTAAATCAGTCTCATTAGGTACCAAATACAAACATGGTTCTCGTAAAATACCAATCAAGGTGTCAAATGAATTACGTTGTTGGATTTCCATTCCTTCACCAACTGCTGTCGCAATTTCTGCAGCCTGCAAGAAGTTCAAATAAAACACAAGCAAGCTAATTTTGAACGGTGAATTCCCGACTCTCGATCTAAGAATTTTTCTTATAAAAAAGCACAGCTGCTCAGAAAATGGCTTACACATTTATAAAATAGTTTAATACAGCTCCATTTCTCTATTACCATCTAATAAAATATGCAAAGTTGATACTTATTTTCAAACTTTTTGCGACTGAAAGTAGTAGGAAATATACAAAGTTAAAAGGAAGCAATGAAACTCCTACCTTCAAAGCTTCAGTTAAAATTGCATGACGCTGTCCCAGTCGTTCGCCTTGCGCTTTCAGTGTGCTAATCTTAGTCTGGCGAATGGTATCAACGCGTTGTAATAAATCACGCTTGCGTTCTTCCAGCGCGCTGATATGCAAGTGTATTGCTGATCGAAGTTCGCGTATCGCTGACTAAAAAACTCTTGCCACTCAAAGGATTTAAATCGCAATCACTTCAAAATATCGCCACTACTACGTAATGTTGCATTACGTTAGCATAAACATTTGTTCGCATAAATCAATCCTTGTTTAGAACAACGTCTCAAAGTTCGATAGAATTTAATTTAAATGAACTTGATTTTATTACTTTGATTTAAGAAAAAATAAGTTTATATTACAAATCATCTTGACCTGTACAGAAGCATCCACCCTTTCTAACATTCGACGAACAGTTTCTAACGCATCTTCCAAATTTTTCTGGTCATGTTTTAAACTCGCAATCAAAGCCAGTAATGATGTTCTCAGTTCACCGCACGGTACAAGCTGGTGCTTTGAGTGTTCCGCAATACATATATTGCAGAGTGATAGACTTCCACATGTCATACAAGTACAAATTACCGGTGAATCATGGATGTTGCATGTTTCTGTCTCAAGTAAATTTTCGAATTTAATCGGTTCTCTAGCTGCATTCAACTGTAATGGTACTTTTACCTGTAGTACTTTTACCAAAATAAACCAAAGTACGAACAACATCTTCAAAGTTTCAGTGAACGCTACATTTGCTAGAAACAATAAACGAAACAACTTTAAAAGACAGCCTTTTCAATTAATGACGCAAGAAGCATTAATGCACTGAAAAATTTATACGACATCTCCAAATATTACCTGAGGTAAAGATAAACCTTTGAAAGCCTCGATACGCACCACTTTGTGTTCACGAGTCACTCGCATACGATAATGTGCAACAACACATTCACTGCACAACGTCTCGTCACATTGCATGCAACGTACAGCTGCTACTGCATTATCCTGGAATAAAACATTTCTGCTTGTAATGAAACTTGTTGAAAAAATTCACATAAATCATGTTTCGAGGAATAGGACGCTTTTTTGTAGATGCAGATAAATAGAATCTCCTTATGAATAACTTAATAAAGAAGAACATTCCAAAAATTAAACCACACGAAACGTCAGAAGCGAAGAGCTCCTAAAATAATAGTGCAAGAATTCATAAAACTGCTTCCCTCGGCGCACATAGTGCATTTTGGATATTTAACATTGAATGTTTGTTGGATCTCAGCATTTGGAACGGTATGCCAGTTTATTGTTGAGGTAGTCGTAAGTTGCTGGGGAGGTAGTGAAAATAATCCTGCAGTAGCTGCAGCACCACCCTGGAAAGTCAATATAGATGGATCAAGCAACGAATGAGTTGCCGACGTGTCTGACAACTGCTGTGGAGAATAGAATAATTTAGTTCGATGCTGAATAGAAGTTTGCACCTGAAAACCACAGCTACATAGATTGTCTGATCAAAACATAGTTGATTCTTTTAAATAGAGAAAGAATTTCCAATGTCTCAAAAACAACCTAGACACGCCAAAGTTAATGACAATTCCACAAACTCTAGGATGGATTTCATATGGTATAAAATGTACAAATGTTAATCATATACATCTAACAAACTTTTGCAACTGAGGAGATTAAATTGATATCTGAATTTATTTCAAAGTGAAATGATCCAAAGTGAGAATTAGTAGCGATAGTTAGTTAAGAATGACAGAATGAAGTATTCGACTAAAGGAAACACAGAAAAACATTCAACTGTTAATTTATATCGTCTTATTCATCAGAAATAAAATCACTTTTACTGACATGATTGAAAAAGTTCTGCGAATCTTTTAAATCATTTCGATTACCTGAGATACTCAAATCAATAACGAACCGCTGAACGTTGCAATTCGTGTTTAATGAGGGATTTTGGTGAAAGAGGATCCCATATAGAAAAAGAAGAATCGAGAGAAAGGTTTGCAGCAGCAACATCGCCGGAATGTGATGACGGAGTTTCTGGAAAAAGCGGAGATGGACTAGCCGTGATATTAGTTAACGAAGTAGGAAGTCCCCCAATTGCTGTACTGCTTAAACATAGTGGACAGAGTTGCGTTTGACTGATAATTGAAGCACACTGACCGCAAAACCTGGAAATTGTGTGGATGCATTCAATGACTCTTTCTAAAGCATTTCGGAAAAATTTAGGCCTGAAGAAGAGTTCATATAACTTGAGTATTACAAACTCCCAACAAGTATAACAAATCAAGTTAGGAACAATTTGATTCTCAATTTCAGAACGCCTGATCTGAACCAAAATCAAGAGAATTAGATCTAAAAACAACAGACATAAGGAAAAACATTACACACGAGTCAGCAAGCATTCTGAAATAACTGATCACGTGACTGATAGTTGTGCTTCACTGCGGACTTTTAATCCGAATGAATCACGATGTTCGATAAAACCGAAATTACACCTCTTATATAGTTGTGACCTGGGCAAATGTATCTAGACAGTACAATAAGTCAGGTTTTTTGTTGAAGTTTCTACGAATTAAAATTGGAACAAACTTGTGATGTTCACTGTACATCAACAGAAACCTTTAACTGGTGTAGAAGGTTTTAATTTAATATGGTGGATAATGGAGATCCAAATTAACTTAAATAAATCATATTTTTAAAAGGATCTGAAGCTGTCACACCCGTGCTTGCATGGCAGCATAAGGAACGCAGAATACGGTTGGATTTTATTGCAGACATGACAGTGACCGCCTTCTTTTGACTCATCCATTACTGTACTGGGTGTTGAAAAAAACTGAAATAAAAAAAATAGACTTAACTTGAACCGAACTTGCTTTAGTGAAAACTTTAATGGAAGTTATTGAATGATGGCGTTAAATGATAAAGTCATTTTCTCGAGCTTATATTTGAAATATGAAAACGATATAGGAGAGATGTTCATAGTCATTGACAAAAAAGAAAATGAAAATCACAAACCGCTGAAAGGGCTGAACATTTACAGAAGAGATATTGAAAATGAATCATAAACATAAACGATGTTTTGAAAATTGTCACATCCGTGTTTAACGGCTGCATAACGAAAGTAGAATATGGCTGGATTTTTGTTGCAGACATGATTTTCGACAGCAGATTGGAGTTCAGCAGCATTGAAAGGTCAAATCACAACAGTGAAGAGGAAAAAAACTAACCTGAAGCGATAATGTGGATGGAACTGTGGTAAGAGTGGAAGCTGCACTGAGATCGCATGACGTTAAAGGTAGCGGGATCTGCCCGTTATCTTCTTGATTACCATCTCCATCACGTCTACTCATAGTAACATTGCTCAATTCCCAAATATGATTCCACTCGTCACCGCTTCCACCCCCTGTAAACAGCAAGATTTTAGAATAGATCATATTGGAAGACAATGCCATGTGTGACAATGTTGACGTTGAGCATACGATTCATTTACAAAATTTTTTCACCATGTACTTTAAAAACGATCTTGATTAGATCATTTTCGGATCCACAATAGCCATTTAATCATGCTCATAATTTATACAATACAAAAATTTGACGTGCACTTTTCGGATGCGACTAAAGAGATAATAATTATTGACAACAGAATCTTTTATTTCGAAAGATTTGTAA
Organism: Setaria equina; assembly: GCA_003012265.1. Lineage (NCBI taxonomy): Eukaryota > Metazoa > Nematoda > Chromadorea > Rhabditida > Setariidae > Setaria > Setaria equina. Next base: position 136,661 of record PQVD01000567.1, on the reverse strand, counting down.
GTTAAAATTTTAACAGTACCAGTAATGACTGGGATAATAGTTGGTAAGAACAGTAATGACTACAGAAAGCAGGACTGTTACTGAATTACTGCTACCACTAACTGCGCCATGGTCTCATCCTGTACAGCTGAACTAGATTTTCTAGTGTACACTGAAGGGATGTTCTAGAAGATACGTAGACTTCCGGGAACAGTCCAGAAAGTTCCCGGTAAGGTAAGGTAAGAGCAGTGGCAGAGATCCTCAGTCAAAGTATTCTATCTCTCTCCCTAACAGTTGCACTCTCCCCTCCACACAACTACCCCGACTACCGCCCCCCGCACTTCTCGCACTAATGTCACGGTGTACCAGCCCTACTGCAGGACATGAAGGAGAATGCACGCAGATATGCAAATGCAACACACGGACGCAACAGTACACAGACAGTAATAGTAATAAGAACAGCAGTAGCAATAATAATAGTAGTAGTAGCACTGCACGGGCAGAACAGATGCAAAAGTGCAGAAGTTTAACTCTCGAGTAATTACTAGTGCTTGCCCTTATCCCCCTGGATTGGGCTAAGACTGCCCCTCTCAGATATCGACAACTTGAGGCACGAAAGGGACTTAACAGACTACCACTTCCAGTGCTTGCTTTCCTTCCCAAAGGCTCAAATGCGACGCAATGGCTAGACTCAGAGAGGCGATGCACTCTGCGACTTCGAACTTGCACTCCTCGGGCAACGTGACAGTTTTAGATCAAAATAGCTGACATATTTTATGCTCCTTCTGCTGATTCTAAGTACGTCGCCTACAACGTTAACGCAACACATGCAAGATCTCATCAACTAAAGTTAGAACTACACAACGTATGATCCGTTTTAAGGACCCTAAAAGTGCAAGCAAATTAGCACATCACTCCCTGTATCCACTTTTCCATCACTGATTCTATCTGAAATGGAAAGGATTTTTCTGCTCCGAATGCTACTTGCAAAGACCTGATCTCTTTTCACCATGCCTTTATGTCACTTAAGAATGAAGAAAATGAGTAGAAATGGTCATTTTCAATTAGACCCAACCTGAAAATTCTGGTGAACATAGACCGATGGGAACTTCAAAACATAATATTAATTTATGTTTTAGCATTAAAACAGATATGCTGTATGCGAAATTACAAACAAAATAATGAAAAAATTACATTAATAACATAACGGCACAAAACTGTCATCTAAACTGATCTGCACATAAATGTTTTAAATCTTAGCACAAACACACAAAACTTAACTATCATTTAGTTCCAAAATGTTGCTCAAATAAAACCGTTAGCTATCGTCCTGTCCTCTGAGAAGTGATCAAGACCATCAATCAATTATTCGGAATAAAACAATTCATGTGAAATTTAGATGTGTAAAGCATTAGGCAATGCTTTACACGCTAACAATCCACTTTTTCATGAATGCTTTAGTTCAAATTCCAAAAATAACAGCAAAACAAGGACAAGATCGGAAGTCAGAAATGCAGAGTGGAACACAGAATATTAAAATGGAGAAATGTCATACAGAGATTATCAAAAGAAGCCATAGTTCCCCTATCCTTTAATCACAGCAATAGGGCGCAACTTGACGGTTTTTTTGCTGATACCTGCTTCATGACACGTATTCACTACGTCCGTTACATTTTTGTACGACTCAGGTGCCTGAATTTCGAAGTTTTATTAACGATTACCTTTTTTATCACAGTATTAGTAAACCAGTTCCAGTGCAATTTAACCACAAAGTGTTGACTTTCCCTTTACAGTTCTCTTCCTAAAATTACCTGATTCTAAAGCAAATATTCAAACTGATTATACGATTGGCAGCTCGATTATTGAGTCGAATAATGGGAATAAAACCATGAATATTATTTGAACATGGTCACATCCAGCCTGCATATTAGGCCGCTTGGAAACATGCAATGAATGCTTGAACAGTTCTGATGGTCAAAATCAGTTGACCGTAACCATAAACTTTCGCAACAAACCTTTACCTAGTTCACTGTCCATAACAGTAGAGAGAAAAAAAAAAAAAAAAATTAAGAAGCCCAAAGTTTTACTACAATGAAGCGCACCTCTTCCATAACCAATTTTGGAGAAGCTACACGAATTGATATACCCATTGCTTGCATTCGGTCCAAAACTTCTTGGAAATCTATATTTCGTCTTGACTTAGCACGTGACAAAGCTCTACCCTAAAACTACTGCCATTTTATAAAAATTTGACAACCCCTTCACTGAGAGAGCTATAACATAGCCCACACTTAAAAACAAAGAAGTTTAGAACGTGTTCCACATTCAAGCATACTTCCTGTGCTAAAATTAAAAAATGAAACAAACAAAAAAAGAAACAGATGTATTATTTTCTCATATTTTTATTTTACCAAAAAGAAGGTTTACCGCTCCATGACAAGTAGTAGCAAATGTTTCATTCATTCCTTGTTGTGTGCCAGTTAAAACATAACTACAAGTACCCATTGTACCACCAATTAGTACTGGTTGTCCTTCAAAAAAATTAAGTTTTTAAAAGCGATATTTTCTGAGACAAATTTTTTTTAAATTATTTTAACTCTCACATTTAAAAAAATCTGAAATCGAACAATGTCATAAAAAAGATCGAGAGCTACTGGTGAATTTCTCCTCTCGCAAAGTGTACAAAGACAATTTTCGAGTCTAGAATATCCAGTATTCAGAATCTTGCATGTCAAAATAATCATTCGAATCTTCAGTCACTTCTTAAAAATGCTTCAAAAAAAAAGGTCACCATATTAGTATGATGCTCAATAATTCACACCTGATTTCACCGAGAAAAGGAAGCATAAAGCTTTTGCTGTCATTTTCAATATAAAATCGCTAAATCAAAAGAGTAAAAATGACCTGTAAGTTGATAATCTACGGGAATCAGAGGATGATGAGGAGGGAAAGCACGTGTTGAACCCTTCCTATGCACGCATAGTTGTTTTGGCCTTCCACCTATAAGGTGTTCCTCAATTTTAGCAATATTATGGCTCACATCATATATAACATGCATATCGAGATCATCTGGTGACATGTTGAACACTTTCGCAAAAGCCTGCAATCACTGCAAATTTTTTTCCCTTTGGTAAATATTTTTATTAAGATGTGAAATTAAGATGTTTAAATATCCTAGAAAACGATTAATTTAAATTGTCGAAACAGAAAAAAATTTCACCTGTCTCGCACAAAAAGTCATACAAGATCGATTGACCCATGCAAAATTTGCAGCAGCTGCCATGCCCTTAAGGTAATCCTGGCCTAAAAAATTGGGAAAACTGATTTCAAAACAAAAGTCCTTAAAAAGAGGAATTCTACCTTCTACAGAATTGATCCTTGCACAAGCCAACTGTCGGTCATTGACAATTATCTTGTCTCTTTTCATTGCTTTTTCCATAACAACTAATGAATCCGTGGCAACCTGATGTCCCAAACCGCGACTGCCACAGTGGATCATTATGCAAATTTGACCTAAAATGTCAATTACCAATCCAGAATTTGCGAATTCAGTGAATACAATATATAATGAGTACATTAACCTTTGACTACCGCACTTAAGCACTACAATTGCATTCCAACTTTCGATATTACTGATGATCTATAAATAACAAACATAAGATAGAAGAATAACCTAATCTGTCGATGCCCATTTTACTAGCTGCATATTCATCATATATTTCATCAACGACTTGTACTTCGCCATAGTGATTTCCAGCTCCCAAAGTACCTAGCTATAAGTGAAATTACTGAAATAATTTTAATATTTCTTCGTCCAAACACTATTTGTCATAATTAACTACTCGAAAAAAAGATTTCGAAAGTGAATAAAGTTTCGTGATTCTTTTCCAGGACTAATATACCCATAGTAAACCTGTGGAAGCCCCCTTTTTTTTGCACGAGGAGAAACTTTGGCAGCGTCAGCTTGAAGCATTCGTCCATATTCTTCACAGTGTTCTTTATCTTCTGCCCACGAATAGCCTTCACGTAAGGTCCAATCCATACCCATTTCAAGGCATTCCTGAATAGAAATATTTTTCTTTAGCCTTTTTTTTTTGTTTTCAAACTAGATTTCAATATACCTCAAATTGCTGAGCTCCGACTGGGATTATACCCCTTGAACCAACACCAACTGGAATATGATCAAATAACGACTGGGCAAGCTGCTCTTTTATCGGCTGAACATCTTTCTCAGAAAGGTTTGTACGAATTAAACGCACACCACAGTTAATGTCAAAACCCACACCACCTAAAAAGAACTGCAGATAAATATACCTTTTGATGACAATTTTTTTACTGTTATTTATATCTAGTTCTTCTATATTTTTCATTGCAAATAAAGATCATAGCTTCTACTCTACTTTTTAATTTTCATTTATAGATATTTCTTAAAACATCTATTGTCACCACAATCCTGAAAATTTCAAATAGCATCGATACCAGTTATAGATAAGGTTTTATTAGAAACTTATTAAATTCATTCTTACATGAAGATTTTAGCCTGAACGTTAAAATTTGACAAAAACTAATCTCAAAAAGAATACATGAATAAAAGAAAAAGAATAAATGAAAATTTCTTTTGAAGACTAAACACCTCACAACAGAAAAACTGAAAGTATAGTCGACAAGTTCATATCTTTATACTATACATTCCCTATAATAATTCTAAAATTAAAAAATAGATCTTTTGTTTCAAGCATTTCATGGCTCTACCGCCTGCATACTTCCGATCAACACCAAACATTTTCTTATATTTTATAAGGTTTAATCGATAAATCCTATCCATCAAACTTTATACTTTATGCTACAGACTGCTCGGAGGTATCGTACAAATTTTTCATAATAAATGTAAAAGATGAAGAAAAAACTACTCATTACGAAATATCAAAACTTCTGAGAGACGGAAGAGGAAACATAAAGTGGCAATAAAATACAAGGACAAGTAAAAGCAAGAACTTAGATGAGCCATAAGAATCAATTTAAATTTAGAGACAGATATAAAGCAAAAGTTAAGTCACGTAATGCAGATTAAATTATTGAGAAATTCGAACATATGTAAAAAAAAAAAAAAAGGGGACCTGGTGATACAATAGATTCCGGATTAGAAACATCAAATGCAGCAATGTTCCCTATCGCAAAGCCATAACCGGAATGTATATCTGGTAGACCAATAGAAGCCTAGAATTCATTTACAGCATTCAATTTTATTCAGAAACACTGGAACAAATTTAGAAGGTAGTGAAAATATTAAACTTACGTTAACAATAGCTGGAAGTGCTGCGACATTTCCAATTTGGCGTACCGCAGGCAGGAAACCGCCGATACCATCAGACCTACATGCATTCTTCAATTCTTCAAACATCAATTTTTCCAAAGCTTTATTGACGTAAAAACGCCCCTCAACCTATAACATTAATAAAGCTGCAGTTCGAGATTCATCCAATTATAAGACTACAAAAGTATTAAATGTCACAGCCGAATTACCAAGATGTTAAAGTTTCGAAAGACAGAAAACCATATCTCACGTAGCTTTCTTTGAGTTCCCTAAGCAGAAGACTGCACTTTAAGCTGTCAACTTACTTTCATATTTGGAACGAATTCCTTTTTGATTCTGTACATCACATCTGTAACGCGTTCAATATAACTGCATTCCTCATCGTATGTCCGCGGCATTCCTGTATTATGTTTCATGCTTCATTTAATGCTATTCTTGTATATCAGCGATAGAACTTGCGCTTTACTTAAAAATGAATTCCTGGCTAATTCATTTAATGCTCATTCAATTCACGTCTAGTTCTGTTCCTTAGTTCTATTTCTATCTAATTCAATCACTAATTTTTTGCAAGGCAGTCGAATTCAAGGGATTAGTTCATACATGAAATGGAGGAACTAAATACCATATTCCCACCATTCACTGCATGGTTCCTAGCTGATCTTTCCCCAGCTTATAAGCAGTCATTTCACTCAACCCATCGGAAAAATAAACAGTAGCAGCCAATTACCCTCACTATAAATGACACCCCTTCCCAACTCTGAAGGCAAATTTTGGACAGTACAAGTGTATTCCGTCACTCTAGCGTACTTCCCACCCTAACATCATTCCCACATTGGATGAACCATATACAATCTAAACCAGCCCTCATTTACCGACCGTATGTCATTATGCACAGTCTGCGGTCTCAAGGTTGCCGATGGCAACTAAGGTATCAAGAAGGGATGCCAACTTTTACTGCCATGACATTGATGCTAGGCTAAAAGTAAGGTACTATTAATCACTTCACTACTTCCCCCTCATCAGCTAATGAGAACGTGACAGATCAAAAATGGAACTGACAAATGGAGTGCAGTATGAATGTATCACAGTCTTGAATTTATTTTTTAGTCTACTCACATTCTACTAAATTTATTTGAACTACTGATAAAATATATCTTCCTATACGTATGCAGGGTACCGCGGTCCCTCATTTGCTGCTCTTTCCCTCTTTTCGGTGTTTCTGTACAAATTTTATTTTGTGCAAATGTACTCATTCACTGTTTACATACATATAAATGTACAATGTGTTCAGTGTGCGCACTGGAAGGATGAGTGCAGAGAAAACTTCTCTTCGAGACTCCTGCTATGCAATATGGTACATCCAAATATTTTAGTGTTATTGTCTTGTTGATTCGTTTTCTAATAATTCCAGTTGCTTTTCGTGTATTGCATCGCGGATAACTTTTTGAAGTTTCACGTACTCCAATCGATTCATGCTCCCAATCTCACGTAGTGGATAAATCAACGAATTGCCTGAAGCGTAGTTAAGCAATGGTATCTACATTGTATCTACAATTCATCACGAATATCTTTCACTTTCGATTCTTAGCATATTCCAGCAATTGTCTTTCATACTATAACAATAATGGATCCACTCATATTTATATTAAAAAACAAGGAAACTCCAGAATTAAAACAATATTTTGAAAATGGGTCTTAAGAAAGATGGAACACTATATGTACTGTACTGATCTTCAATTTCTGCAAATGTTCCTTTTGGAATTTAAGATCGAGATGTAATACGTGATGTAATGAAGCAAATTCGCTGCTAAAAAAGCAAAATTAGAAAGCTGCTTCTCGACAAAACTTACAAAATGCAGAATATTCATCCTCCCCAGCCACTACTGTTGATTCCGATGACTCTCCGTCTACAGTGTTCGAAGTTGAAAGCATGGCTTTTCTTATTCTACACCGTCCATCAATAAAGTGCCTTCCCGAACTCACAGTTGTCAGATTCCTGTCAGCATTTCTTTTCCCAAGAAAAGATTGCTGACGAATAAGTGCTGTATCATTTATTTCATCACATACGGAAGTATTTTGTTCCGGGAAAGAACCACTACTATTGTTCAATCGATCAAGAAACATCATAGCCGAAAAATACTTCCAGCGTGGTTGTACCAATTTCCCAGAAGCATCTATTTTCATTTTCTTCCGCAATTTGAAGTACGAATCTTTCAAATTTTTCCACTGTTTCTCAATGTCGTGACCTAAACAAGAGAATAAAACAGGGTCATCTAGATTCAAGCGACCACAATAGTTCAGTTATGCATCGTGGCTAACTGAGAACTCATTAACACCGAAGCTTAGTACTTTTCACACTTCAGTATACAAAAAGAAACTATCGCAAATTTTGCTTTGTCATCGGCAGTTCCTTTCTCAAGTATTTCCAGCTTCATGATTTTCAATCTTTTACGAAAGCTTATTTGAAATTCTATAATTTTTTTTTCATAACAGTTTCTCCCATTCTTTATCGTAGTGATGTGAAGTTTAAAAGTCTATAGACCCAGTAAGTGATAAATTTGTTTGTTTAATTTATTTGAATGAAAAAGAATCCAAAGCATGCTGAAGGCGCTTACATGAAAGCAAGTTCTCGTCAGTGCTAAGAAGTGCAGCAATTTCAATGAAATGATCTTTCCTTTGTCCCAAATTTCTTAGTTCTCGACCGTGATCCCAAATTGCAGGTCGGAGGTAAACGGCATCAATGATAGAGAACCTCAGTTCATCGTTTATTTTACCGACTGTTTGTCGACTCTCCTGATGATGAGGAATATGGTGTTCCAATCCCATCTCCATTTCGCTGCTTTTATCCACGGGTATCTGTAAATTGTTCTCTTTACTCGCTAAATGAAGAAGAGTAGTGCAGCAACAGCTCTGTCACGTCCTTACGCATCATTACATCGTTACTTTTAGTATGACAACTAAAATTTATTTTATATTTTCACCTGTACACCCTGATTTGTTTTTTTCTTGGTACTTCGCAGCAGATAGTTTTACTTTGTAGTGCTTGACTTTATTTTTCATACGGAAAGCATATAATTTAGGTGGAATGCAATTCAGAAACACCATAAAAACTTTTTCTAAACTTTCACTGTCCAACACTTTATTGCACAGGAAAAAAAGGATAGCGGAAGATTAATTTTAAAAATATGCTACAGAAACATAATTAAACCAAATTTAATAGAATTAAAGTTTCGTAAAGTGGATACTAAAGAGTCCTTGGAACTGTTTCTCAAAGACAAATTACAAACCTCCATAAAAACGCCTTCATGTTCATCAGGCAGCACAGTTTCAACATATGTAGCACTTGTTGCTACCGTAGAAGCATCTGCAGCACGCATCACAACACGGATTGCATCCGGAGTAACATGCGACGACTGACTGCTAACACTTCGCGTCACCACCGTTCCACGCCGTCCTCCACAAAATATTGAGGAATCGATCTTTACGTACCTATCAAGCAATTTCCAAGTACCAAGCAATTTCTCCTTCAAAACATATATATCCCGAACATATGGGACATCGAAACAGCGTAGAACAACACTATAAAACTTTCAAACATTTCCAGTCTCGATTTTCCTGCACAAGTTTGTGGTCTGATGTAAAATGATTGAAACCAATCCAATTCAGTACCTAATATTTAGGAAAATTTAAAACCTGGTGTAACAACATTAAATACTCTACCTGCAGTAACTTGAATCCCTGCTGATGGATTTGAACGCACCAGAAATTAATAAAAAATAGACATCTCTAGCACAGTTTTGACACATCTGTTTTCATATGCTGAGTAATCCTACAACCTTGGAACAATAAAGATATCTGGGTTTTTCGGCAAAACATACCAATTAACCAGGAATATCTTCAATTCGAGTTTTTATTCAAACATTTCACAAAAAAAAACTCTTACGAAGCAATTATAACAGTATATGAGAGTCACATATAGCTTTTTGGAACAAATGTAAAACACTGGATTTTACATTTCCTAATTAAGTGAGTTCCCCATTAATCTTTTGTTATTTTTTATCACTTTTGATTTAAAGGTCAACAATTGAAAACAACTAAATATAAGAGAAGCGACGACAGTTAAAATTTATTTTAAGTCGATAAATAAAATGTTGGCGGCGAATTCCGACTATTAATTCAGTTCAACAATACTTCACAATTTTCTAGTACACTTTTGTATAACTTACTGCCATTTCGTGCTGCAAATCAGTATATGTTTCGAACTACACATCACCTATACACTGTTTTATGGACACTGAAGATTCTGGAAAACTATTCTGAATATTCTATTCGGATATCTCATTTTCGGCTATCGATTTCCAGCAGCGTTCGCAATAATGTTCTTCTTTGGCCCTGACATTCCTTCTGCACCGTTTACAAAATTCTCGTTCACAAGGCACTGAATGGATCACAATTTTTTCACTGCTGCTGTCACATTCTAGTTGAACCATTGAAACACCGAGAATTTCCACTAGCTGTGAGTGAAATGAACATGATTCAGCTTGTAGTGAGTAGAGCTTTTCAAGAATAACATTAGGACCTGTTATGAGAACTCCCTAAAAAAAAAAAAAAAATGAAAAGATAAAAAGTAAATAGCAAAACCAATACAAAAACCCATTTCTTGGACTTTCTTCGACCTGCCATATTTCTTCCCACCATGTAAATAAACATACAACATAGTGGTCATTTAGTCGGTTTATTTAAAAACTAAAAAATTTATAAAATGAGCCACCAGTCGAGAAAGATTTTTTTGTCCATACTGTTCCAATATTTTAGCTCGAACAATGAGAGCAGAATTCATTACGGAATACAATTCTGACACATTTGAATCATCAGAGCAGTAAAATTGATTACATTTTCTAAAAATAAGGACGCTTCAAGAAAACAAGAGTAAATAATTTTTTATTCACCAAGGCTTAATTTCAAGCAAAAAATTTAGCTTTAACATTTCGAAAGAGGTAAAAATCTCTCATAAATAATATTTCAGAAACAATAGAATTTCAAATGATTTTTGACCTTAGTGCAAGACAAGGATCCTCAATGCACGGATGATGCATAAAAAATTCTGTTACCAAGTGAGGCAATATTGGAGCAAGAAGTGCTGCTAAATTCAGTCCAACTTTTGTCAATGTTTCCTGAGCAGCCTGCTTTTCAAGAAGTGTTCCGCAATAAAGTCTATTTTTTATGCTACTCTGAAATGCGAATACCGAAACAAATTAAACAATTCCTCCTAATTCATAAATTGGATAGTGAATAGAGGCCAGTAACACAAAAATAAAAGAATGTTATTATGCATGTTATTTACGAGATCTTCGTTAACTAATCAGTCAAAAAACTACGTTTTGTAATTTAGTCAGATTTACTTATTTCGATGCTTATAGTCAGATTACATAAAGTCTTAAGAAAAATTAGACACATCTTACAATGTAAGGTGAGTTGAGTGGATGCTGCAAGAATTGCATATATTCATTAACCATTAAGGGGAAACGATATTCGTCCCAGTTTTTGATACATCGTTGTGTAAACTTTGCTAATTCTTGCAGAATATACTGAAAAGAGTTTTTTCAATTAATCAAATAAGTGATATATAAGCCAAAACAGACTGTAAAACATGAAGTAGTAGACAAATTACTGTAATATTTTAAGGCAGAATTTTCCAAAAGTAATTCAGTAACCTTGAGATAAAACAATATGGAAACAAAGATGAAGCGGCATAGGCAGAAATACTTCCCTATCTGATTTGCGACGTTTCCGTTCCTTTATAACATGAAAAAATTTCCCACGACGTTTGAAACACGTACCCTATCAATATAAAATTTTTCACCGCAATAAATGGCTCCTTTGTAGCCATTTACCGCACCAAGGAGAAACCAGAATGAAGTACGCAACTGCGTATAGTTCCTCTTAACTTCTTCCATTACCGATGAACCAATTTGTGCTTTATCACCTTCACATCCATATTTTGCTACCCAGAGACGTAGACCATCAGCACCATGAGGTTCCGCAGTCAACGAACCATCTGTAATCTGCTTCGGAAATCAAATAGATAAAAAAACTCAGAATAAAAACTGAACTTTTAGGGCAACTTTCAAAAAAAATTTTAAAGTGACTCCTCACAACAAAGACTAAAAAGATGTAATTAATGGATGAAAAATGAACCAGTTCAGGATTAACCACATTTCCACTCGATTTGGACATCTTTTGTTCATTTTCATCCACTGCAAAAGCATGGACGTAGATGTACTTGTATGGTAATTTATTCTGAAATAAAAACAATGGTGTGTAAAACAATAGGAATGTGTCAAGATACTTAAATGAACAATTTGACAGAAAAATATAAAAATTTGGTGCAGGAGTGGACGAAAAACCAAACATCAAAAATTCGTTTGTTTGCACAATACGCCAGATTTTAGCGCTAATACTTCCATAAATACATTTCTGTTCTACTAATCACGTGGATATCTAGTTAAGGTAAACGAATTACTCTAAATATATTATATATTACGATTTGTTTTAAGCAGATTTTTTAAATTTAAAACGAACAGTCAGAGCAAATGAAGTTAATGAAAGAGACTGGAACCAGCCTCGGAACTGGTCAACGCCTTCCACAACCAGATCAACAGGTCCCGCTCCTTGGCGTGTTGATGCCCAAGCAATCCCGCTATCCATCCACACATCTAGTACATCACATGACTTCTCCAGTTTTTCTTCTGCTCCAATTCCGTACTTATTTCTTAACTGCAATATTTGAATGAGCGAAAACTAAACATAGAATCACCTTCATATTTTAATATTTTACCTACAATCAAAACTGGAACAAAGCATTAGTTCTTTCTTCTTCCAAAAAAAAAAAAAAGTATAATGTAAAACAGCAAACGACAATCAGCTGAATGAATTGTGCAATGAACTTACTTATTTCCAATGAAGTCATAAAAAAGTTCAACAAATAATACCTACCTCTACAGGAAATAGTTCATTCGCACTACGTTGCCACCAGATGTCGCTGCCATACTTCTCAATGCGTTTTGCTACAGAATTAATGACATCCTCACCTATAACAACGCTACCATCCATCCTGTAGAATACAGGAATTGGCGTACCCCAACATCGCTGTCGCGAAATACACCAGGCAATTCGATTTTTCAGTTGTTTTAGCAAAGCATCTGTCTTGTCTGAAAAAAAAAAAAAAGTTAAATTGTCCAACAGTAAAAGTGAAAGTCCTAAATCAATAGAAAAGGTAATGGAGAAAAATCATGGAATAGAATTATCAAGAAATATAACGTCGAAAACAAATTAAATAATCCGATTCGGGAAATAAAAAATTATTTTAGATAAAACTCACCATAACTCCCCATCTAACTTTGGAAACAGCAAAATTAAGAAGTATAATTAACAAAGGTGCAGAAATTTTCAAGTGCACTATAACTGAATTTATCCCCTCAATGAAGTGAACTACCTGAATGAGGACTTCCTATAGGCAATCCTTCGTTTTCAATTGCTTTGGCTGCTTCAATACCAACCTGCGAAACATCAATGAACCACTGCTTACTACTGCGTATGATTACTGGCTGAAACTGCGTAATAATTTTATACTACATATCCAGTACGATTATTAATGCTTTACTATTCATTCGGTAAAGAATCTTTTGCAGTTACAACCAGTTGGTAAGTTCCGTTTACTTTTAGAACACTTCCGATGAATGGCTAACTAGTTCAGAGTAAAGACATTTAATTGAAAATTTGTTTAACATTTTCACTAGCCATCCAAATTTCACGAAATTAGCACCTGTTTTGTCCTCCAATCATAAGGGTACTGATGCTTGTAAGGATAAGTATACACAACGTTTCTCCTGAACATTCGCAATACGGCAACGTTTCCATCCTTCAAAACATTTTTACCCTGTAAATCGTGACCGAGATCTCTCGTATAACAGCCCCGTTCATCCACAAAACACCGTACTTTTTCATTAAGTTTTAGTGCGATCTGAAAGAGAATAATAAATCACTACAACACGAGACTTTCTTTATACAGAAGTGAATTAAAAATCCTCTAAATTTTTAAATTAACATCCATAAATGATCAAAAAATCATATACCTTGAAATCATCCTGGCCATGTGCATAACTTATGTGCACAAGACCAGTTCCAACGGTTGTAGTTACATGGCTCGCCTCTACTAATGGCTGCGCTAAATCACTGAACATACAACTTCGATACATGAGGCCTTCCAGTTCAATACCAATAAAAGTACACAGAATCCTCGTCCTGATTTTCGTTTCTTTTTCGAAGATGCTAATTAAATCCTTTGCCAAAATGTATAAATGACGCGTTGGACGACTAAAATCATATTGTTCTTGGATTGACACTAAATAATAAATTATTTGGTAGAACCATTAATTAACTATTTTATTCCTTGATTCGTAATTTATCCTCTTTTTTTCTACTCTGGATCATTAACAAATATGTACGAACTGATGATGTCCTTCGGTAAATAACTCCACTACTGTATAAATAGCATCTTTTTTGTATGCAATTGCATTATTCATTGGCAGTGTCCATGGAGTTGTTGTCCAAACTAATGCATAAAGTTTTGTTGGCCGCTCTTCTACTTCACATTTAGATAGAAGTGATCGGGAATTTATTATCTACAAACATTTTAGCTTAGATTTTTGCTAGTGATAGACTTATGGTCTCTGAATATGTGATATAAACCGTTCAAATATTTGATCTGTAACAGTAAACAATTACTATCCAAAATTTTTAAAAATGACCAAGTAACGATAAAAAGCAGCCAAACTAGTATGCTCCTTATAATCCAATTCTGATTCAGCTAAAGCTGTAAATGAACTTGGTGACCTGAAAATAGAAAACCTTTAGTTGTTTAAAAAAACATGAATTTTATTAATTATTAGAAAAAACATCAGCTTGTGACGGAATGAAAGTCCTTGTTATGGATAATACAATTGTTTGTCAGTTTAATTTCGAATTATTTCAATTAGTATCAGAAAAAATCTCCACGACAAAAATAATTTTAAAAATGTGGATCAAAAGCAACAACAATCGCACGCTCACCAGTACACTGGCATGAAGGCTCGATAAATCAATTTGCGTCTGTAAAATTCACCAAAAAGTCTAAGTTCTTTCGCAACATATTCCTTGTTCATCGTATAATAAGGGTCTGTCCAATCAGCTGTGATAGCCCATCTTTTAAATGAATTTTGTTGGGACGCAATTGAATGTAGTGCTATCTGCAGAGCCGCTTTCCGCGTATCAATAGGCGACTTTTTCTACAAAGCGAATTTTTTTTAACAGTAACGAAGCGACAAGAAAATAAGTTTGCTATTTCCTGAAATGGAAGTTTCCCATTCTAAAAACCCTAACACACTCAAGGATTGATATAAAATGAGAGAATAATTCATCAAAAAGAAACTATCCACAGCATTTACTGTTCTATTAAATTACAGAAAGCTAATAACTTTTTGTAGATTCCCTTCTTCTACTTTTAATTCAATTGGAAGTCCATGACAGTCCCATCCTGGACGAAATAAAACACGCTTCCCACTGTAAACTTGAGTACGAACAACAAAATCCTTCAAAATTTTATTGATAGCATGTCCAACATGCGCATCGCCGTTTGCATAAGGTGGACCATCCAAAACTTCAAATCTGAAACGTAACGAAATTTCAAATGAGACGTTTTTACAAAAATAATTTATCGTCAGCGAGATCAATGAACTACTGATGTAACTAATGGGAGAAGAGATATGACACAGTAATTCAATGTGCGTTACATTTTTTGTCCGCATTCCTTTACTGAAAAAATGTTCAAAACTCATAAACTAACGTTGGTAGTGACTGTCTAGTCGGTTCCTTTAACTGCCAATCATAAAATTCCTCGAATTTTGCTAAGCTTGCGAGTTCTAAATCTAATCTGACTCTCTCACGAGGTTTTATGAATTTTTTAAACGCAGTTCTCGGCAAGAAAACAGTTTTAATGTGTTCATTTTCAGAAGAAAATTGCCGAGATTGCAAGAAGTGACTTCTGAGTAAGTCCTGAAGAAATCCGAAATGTTAACATTATCATATCTGGTACATACCAATATACAAAGTAGAGATGAGCCTAGTTTGTCAAATACTGATATAAGCATCTTTAAGCTGAATGCTATAAACAAACAATGGCAGCAGTAATTAGCGAAAAATCTGATAGACCGCGGCATATTACCAAGGAAAATTCACTTTGTTTTCATCCTCCTCTTATTATATAATTGTTCATTTACAGAAAAAAAAAAACAATATTAATAATAATTTACTTTAACGTGACAAATATTCATTAAGTTTCTCCACAATGCACCGCACATGATCTAAGTCGAAATGATCGAGGCCCAATGAAAACAGGAAATTACAGCGTTTATTATGTTCAACCAACACTCTTACAAAACGATTCAGGAGAAGATCGAAATCACCCTCAAGGAAAGTAATTTGAAAAATTAAAATTTAAAAATTGGAACAATTTAGGTAATAACATCTTAAAGCAAAAAAGTAATGCAAATAATTTCATATTCATGTATGAAAATATTAAGTATAGGAAAACAAAAAGGAAAAATTCCTGATATGCAATTTAGCACTCACGGGAACACTATTCTTAAAAATTAAAAACTAACTAGTGGCGGACCTAAGAGCACCTTTGTATCGTAATCAATGTTATGCGTCGACTGAAGCCTAGAAGTAATGACTGCTGCAGGAAATATTACCTGAAAGACGGGAAATCTTCTCTACAAATGAGCTTTGAAAAACTAAAAGTATGAGAAAAAGAAATTATTGAACAAGGAGAGAAAGCATAGCTTACTTGAACAATCTGTCCAATCTTCTCTATATCAGAAATAATCACAATGTTTATATTATCAAAATAAATTATACTGAATCGTGTTTTGCTCCCATTGTACTGAAACGACAAGTCAACAGCTGATGGTGATTGTGGATCCTCAAGCATCAACTTTGAATAAATGTTTAAGCTTTCTAAACGCACTGCAATATTTTAGCTCACATTACAATGAATACATCGGAAAGTACGGTTAGTCTGCATCCGCTTTATCATGTAACAACAATAAAGTGAAAGGTGAGCTGGGCCATTAGTACACCATAAACAATCTCCAAGGGCAATTTGATTTGGCATTTTATGAATCAAATCTGGAGGATTTCAGGTACGGTANNAATAAATAAATAAAGAAACAAAAATAATAATAATAATAGGAAAAAAGCCGATTTGATGGAAGTGTTTCCATTAATTCACGTAAAAAAGTTGAACTGGATTACCAAAGCAAAGTTATATTTCGTATACCACAAAACAGTTTTATACATGTGGAAAAACGAACAAACAGAAATTACCATAATTATATTTTAAACTCCTATTGACAAACTGAAGTAATGTGCAGCATCTGTCCGGAATTTCAAAATAAATATAACAATATTTTGTGGTTTATGAAAATAGCAAAGCAATTTCAACATCTGATCCTTAAATGTCATAGGTCTCTGAAGAAAAAGGATTAATGAACTTGAACCCAACAAAATACTTTGATACTCAAAAAAATAAGGATCTTTACAAATGATACAAGGATAATGATTTTTACTTCAAAAGAGACTATGACAACCAAGATATCCCTAGTAAAGCTTAAAGAAATCTTTTAACAAACAAGAATTAAGCTAGCATGAAATTTCGTTTTTAAATATGAACCACTGAGAATAAAAATTTTCACGAAGTTGAATTAAAGTTACGAGAAACAAACATTCAGTTAAATTTGTTCTACCATCAGATAAAAGCAACATCGAAATATCGAAAAAATTAAAAGCTTGTATGCATTAAATGTAAAATAAGATCAAACAAATGAGAAATTTTTTTACAACTTTCAGCTAAACTTCATCCAATGTTCACTTTTTTAGCTGCGCTAAGATCGTTTTCAGTTGGGAGATCCTTTGTTCCAAAGCACCAGGTTGTGCACTCAATACAGGATGTGACCTGAAAATTTTCAAAATAAAAATCACTGTGTGCTAAATTCGAGTTTCTTAAAAGTTAATGTATTTTAAACAAGTACACGGAATTACCTTAAGGCAAGTGCAAGAAGATAAGTGTATTCTAGATGTGAGAATATCGCTCCTCGCTCAACAATTAAAGCCAGCAACTGATCAGGATCGTGGTTAAGTAATTCGAAAAATACTCGCGCTCTTTCCAGCTCACTTTCGCGATGTCCTGTCAATTGACTCAGTCGTTGTTGCACTGCAAAAATATTTCGACAAACACGCTTTTTTCCATTCTCGTTCAATTTCTGCATATGCTGGCTGAAAATTTATTTAAAAAAAAATGCAGAACTGCTCTTGAAGGAGAAAACAGATTGTTTGTCTTTGGTATATATTGTTCTCAATATCAAACTTCTGGGGATCATTCATTTTGAAATTGCTCTTGAAATTTCACGAGATAAAATTTTGAGAAGCAAAAATCAAAAGCATAAATTAATTACCTGGAATGAATGAAAATAGAAGCAGAAAGATGACCTAAGCCGTCAAAGAGATATTTCATTTTATGTGGCGGGAGATTCGTGCTAAGTACCTGATGGAAATGCGCCATATCACGACCAAAATCAATTACCTACAGTTAGTTTAAAAATGTAACAGCACAAAAATAAAAAAAAAAGAATAAATAAATAAAATAAAATAAAAAATTAAACGGAGGCAGAACAGATTTAGAAGAGTGGAACTGTTTACCTCGTTATCGAGCTCATCATGCGGTAGTGAGGGCCGAATGCGAGCTAGCGGCAACAAATGGAAGAAACAATGTACACGAAGTTCAAGGTGAATTATTAGTAAACAGGTATCCGCTTTTGCATCCAAATCGGCTAATCTTGAATCAAGAGCAGCAGCAATGTGCTCTTCCTAAAAACTATTTGATTTTCTCCGATGCTAAATTAATCTATTTACACCATCCTTTTTTCCAATTATTAGGCTTTATATGAATTAAATGAAACTTTTTTAAATGTTATAGAAATAAATATCACTAACCGACTGATGGATGATGCCGTTTTCATCTGTCCTATGCAACTGCACAATGCATTTGCACATTGCATTGCGAGATGATTCCGGGAGTCTGTCGATGAGGGAACGCATACTGCTACAGAACCATTTCAGCGATTCATGCATACATGCCAGAGAACGAATTACTTCAATATCAGTTATCAACTCATCACGAGCAAGCTGTTTTGCTGTTCCCAGATTACCTAAACAATCTGAACAATTAACTTCACAATAATCTAAAAACCAGGTTTTTGGATTTCAGGTATGACCAATCCTAACGTCTTGGATTTATAGAGAATTGAGAAAATTTACCTATAAGAATTTCAGATTCTCTTTCATTTCGGTAACACACATCACTTTCCGATTCAAAAATGGGTGAGGATGCCGATGGTGTGTTCAGCGAAGGAGTTGCAACCTCACAGCTGCTCACTGCAAACCAGTTAGGCAAACTTTTTAACAGACGAGATATATCTTCATCCACTGCCCAAGCTGCGCTTATTTTACGCTTTTCTCCACCTCCATCTTCATGGCTGATATTTGAAATCTGAATCTCAATAATACAGAATATAATCATATAAATTAGTATTTTGTCATTACCGCATAAATCAAAGCTGGGACTTGAATTGGAAAACTGGGAAAAAAAAATAGGATTTGAATCATCAGGCAATAATCGTTAGAGTGATGCAAAATTTGAATCATCAGGGTGATGAAAGATATACACTGCTGGGGTATTAGAGCCGAGTATATAACAACCTTCCTTATTTTGATATGTTTTTGGTCAAATATTTCCACTGTGTGGCAAAGTAATGAAACAAAATGTTTCTTTCAATATGTGTGTTACTAAATGATCTAAAGTACAAAACCAAAATGTTTGGATTCTTAAACGATCAGGACAGTGTGTCTGGAGGTTTATCCACCCAACATTAGATTAACACTTATGACAAAAAGTAATCTCTTACCACAGGATCTTTCCCCTCTGAAGCAGGTTTCCGGGAAGATAAAACGTTTTCGTAGACGTTATTAGCACTATCCGTAAATTCATCAATAACAAGTAACCATAATGCTGACAACCTTTCTGTATATTTATCCATGGTAAGAATTAATTTCCCAATTTGACTACAAACCGAATAAACATTCCAGCAACTTCCCAAAACTTTCTGTAAATAAATTTATGACTGACAAAAAGATTTCTTGGAAAACCGAAACATTTATGAAGCAATTTATACTTCAATATTAACTTGAAGTAAACTTCATTAAAAACTTACCGGAAGAGGATAATGCATGAGGACACGCCAAGCATCTTGTTCACTGAGTGCTTGTTCAGCAAGCGCTTCAAGCTTACACTTAAACTGGTCAATAAAGACATTGACAATGAACGAGTGTAAGTAAACACGGAGACGACAGGGTTTCATATTCCCTTCAGATTCAAGCTCATTGCAAAAACGTTCAAGTAACGGGTAAAGAGCAGTAATGTTCCATGGTGACGTTGGGCACATCGGTGATTGAAGCTAAAATCTTAACTTAAACTTTTTACCAATGCAAAAGTAACAAAAAAAAAAAGATGAATGTATAGTGCCAAATGTATATAATAAAAGAGAAAAACCAGATTCAAAACATTTATTTGTGCGCGATTTTTTTTCCTTCTGAATTAAAGGAGCAGAAATCTCTGAAATAACCTGTTTTACTGCTTGTCCGGATTGAGTAGTAAGTGCGCATGCTGAAGCATCAAATTTGAACAAAGCAACTTTTTCTGTTGTTGCTGCTGCAGACTCGCTGGATTTTTGCACAGTTATGCTAGACGTACTACCATCTTCTCTGATATATTCATCCACTAGATCTTCGATCATAGCTTGTGCTGTTTCCCAAAAATTTTCTGACAGGAATATCGCTTCTTCGTCATCACCCAAATCGTCTTGTTTCAGTTTTTTCAATTCAGCATCCATTACAAGATGTGCATCATAACTACTATGAAACTGATTTAGCACCTGTGGATAAATTATGTGTTAGAAAGTGACCGAAAAGTTTCATCGCACAGATGGAAGTACTGTTTCAAACAAAAAATGAAAGAGTTATGTGTGAGAAAAAAAGAGTATTACCACAAAACTAATTCCTGAATATAATGTGGATGATTGAAAAAAAAAAAATAAATAAATAAATAAAAGAAAAAGTTGAGAAACAAAACTTCAATGAAACAGCTTTATGATCGTTGAGGGAAACGTACCTTAAGGTGGTTAAGACTTTTGATTTCTGCAGATTATCCTAATATATTGATATGGTATGAATCATTAAACATAAGAGCCAGATCTTTTTTTTTTTT
>PQVD01000567.1:101636-115926 GCA_003012265.1 Setaria equina | reverse complement strand
AAAAAAAAAAAAACAAGCGAAACGATACCAATTGCATAAATTGCGCTAAATTTTGCTCATCTCCTTTTTGGTTCCCATCAAAAGCAACACAGACCACACTTGCTGATGTATGTATCAAACGACTGAAAATTGCCGGAGAACGCTGTAAAAACCGTCGAAGTGTTGCAGTCAGCCTGCCGAAAACGCATAATGCGCGAATATTCTCCGCACAACGAGCAGACATTGAATACGTGAGATTTGCAGTTGAATTTTCCCTTACATTAAACTGAGATATAATTCCAATGCATTCTGCTGATTCTGCCACTTTATTTTCTGGCAGCGATTTGATTATTTCAACAAGCTAAAAGAAAAGAACATGAATGAATTAAAATATCTGAATATGTTGATTCCGAAAATGAAAACAAACAGAGGAAAGCAATAAATTAGTTTCTAAAATTTAAGAATAGAAAGAACTAAGAAAAAACTAAATAAAGTCTGAATATTATCTGTCCCATACTGGGACTTCAGAGAAAGTAAATGAAATAAATATTCTTTATAAAACACAGAAAATGGAGCTGTTGTTAAACCTGATGGAAACTGAACTGCATGGACTTTCGCCACTTTTTCTATCCTTAGCAATAAAATTTTTGTTGTGGAATCTCGTGATGTTCACAAACACATTTTACTCATTACGATTCCGAAGAAAGCTTACATGATTTTCGAATGGCCGAATAATCAAATGCTTTGTAATATCATTGACAATACGTTCGACAAGTTTCTGAAACAAAAGCTTCATAATAACGTGGCAGAAGAAACCATATGCTAAAGCTTGGTGGGATGAAATAATACCAAACTGTCGAAAGTGACGTAGAAAAATGGATAATCATCAAATTTATGGCAAAAATGGTTTAACATGCACTTCGATAAACTTCTGCTCACCATGGACAAATCAAGCAACTGCGAACGAAGCTGATTCAAACCATCTATATTTGAAAATGGACCGTTCAATAATAGATCTACAATATCACATCCTAAGATTTCATAAGCTATAACAAAAATAATCAGTTATTATAAAAGAACCATCAACAACGAAAATTAAACCTGCTTCATTCAAAGAATTAGCAGCCAAATGGTAATTTGAAGTAGCCATAGCTTCTTCAACTTCACTTCCTAAACGATTTAATCCTTCTCTGCAATGAAATTATATAATCCTGAAATAATCTAAACATTAGCCTCTGTTAATAAATCCTATATAATATTAATAAACAACTATTAATATTAATTAACGTCGGTTTTACCAATAGTTTAATGCTCAAACAATCGTCTTCCTTTTATCCAACTGCTAGTAAAACTGCAAATGACATGAATCTTCAGCCCTTATCGAACCCTCACCAACTCAAGACAATGTACTCATTTCGCCTCGTTCACGGTAACATTTCCTTGATAAGGTTTTTCTGCGTTAAACAGACCAGAAAATCAAAATACATTTGAGCCAGAATTGTGCTGACGTGTTTTTGCTGAGCATTTTCCATCCAAAGTCTTTTCAAATCATCCCGTCGACATTGAAGCAAAGAACGACATGTTAGTAAACTGCTACGTATACTATGCACTCTTTCACGGCAAGCTGAAGAAAATAATAGAGGCACATCAATAGATAACTTTAGAACGAGCCTTCATTTGTGACTTCAAACACAGTATCTCAATTTCTGATTAATAATCCAAACAAGAAGAAACTGACCTGTGATTCGAGTAGAAACATTCTTGAATGACTCCAAACAAGTCCCAACATCATTCTCATGTTCTGGAGATTTTCATCTTTTGAAAAACTTTGTATTTTAAAAACTTTAGTGAAAGACTAAAGTGCAAATTCATCATGAACACTACTTATGGATTTGTTGCTTACCAATAATGGAAACTGAGAAATTTTTTGAGTAAAACTCAGTACCTCTAAAGAGTATTAATCAGTAGATAAAATCAATTTTTTAGTGCCTACCAAGAACTAACTGATCTATTTCTTTCGATGTTTCAGCAAATCCAACTTCCAAACGTTTGCGGTCCAGTTCCTTTTGATCTGCCGACGAGTTGCTTGTCAGTGTCCGGATCATGTTCAACAGTAAAGCACTCTACGAAAAGAGGCAAACAGTTCATATTATTCGATGTAATATGAAAATTATATCTTATGAATCTCACAGAATCAATCCAGCCAATACGAAGAAAAAAAAAAAAAAAAAAAAAAAAACAACAAAAAACAGAACTACCATCAATTAGAAGTGATTTTCTATACGCTTACATATGGGAAGGGCTGAAAGGTTCTTAGCTATTATTTAAACATAAAGACGTACAAGATAAGGTAGGGGAAGAACAACTTTCGTGGCATACTCCTTCAGCACATAAGAATAATTGTCTATGAAATCTGAAGTCAGTTTTTTCTTCCGCGTTTTCTTCCGCGTTATATTCCTTCTTACCTCCCGTTTTTTTCTACAGTTCATTTTACACCTTTCTCAAATCACTGGTACTTGAACAGAAAGGAATAGTAGCAATTTAGATATGAGATGATGAAACTAGGTTTAAAAAAGGAACTATTACGACATAAACCACATAATCGAGCACAATATATGCATTCTGGTCGATTTTAACGTAACACACAGTTTATGTTATAATAGTTGCCTTTTTATATATAAGGTAGGTTAGAAGATTATGCTATTCAGTTTTTGCATGTTTAATACTAGACTGCAAGGAGACATTACTGACTCCAACCGAAGCGTGAAGTTTTTGCATTTGGTTATCAATCTTACAGACGGAAATGCCCTTTCCCGTGGTACCACGAATAAAACACTTTACCGCGTTATGTTGAAGGGGTCCGCTGCGTTGTGTTCGTCGCGATTTATCGTTCGACATTTTATTAACCGGGAAACGAACAAGTCAACGACGTACCACACGTCACTGCCACAAAAACAACAGATTTCAAACTCGAAAACACCGTTGACAAGTTTTCCTGTCGAGACCTATGAAACAGCTAGTAGAATTGAACGAAAGGAATGCGCTAGTGTGGTGTCGGTTGCCATCAATCAATCAATCATGTTGGGCTGGGTAGGATGGCAGGCGGGCAGACAGCTCTCCCTTCTCCGTATCTTTGGAGAAGAGCACGAAAGAAGCGAAGAAAGGAAAAAGGATAAAGTGTTCGATATGAAATTCTGTAGAAGCAGGCGGAAGAAGGACCGGGAAGGATTACTGGGGAGGTGGAGGGTGTAAAGAAGAACGGAAAGGAATCCTCCCTGACTAACCATGGGAAACATCGTCACTACTGATATAGATAGATCCGTGGCATGGACAAATGAGGAAGAAGCAGGCGAGACCCGCGAAGCGGCCTACCGGTGCAGTGCTTGTTGAAGAGGAAGGGATCCCGGAGAACGTCCGGGAGCTGTTCTCTCCGGTGTGGCAGTCTCCATCATCTCCTCCTACCCGGAACGGAATCACATCGTTAACAGAGCCGGATGACCAGGCCGGAAGTTCCTTTCACGCATCTCCCGTTCAAGATGTGCCCGATATCTTCCACAACGATGCCCCTCCTCCTTTGAAAATCCCGAAGTATGAGCTGGGTAACTTCATTAATCACCGTCGAGACCAGGAGCATTCGCGGCTTCCCAGACCGCCATTCACTCACTTCGGATCCCTCAACGGGCGCAGCTCTCGTCGTCCAGTCCCTCTCGTTTCTCGTTCCGGTGACAACCACACGTCCATTCATTCTGCGTTCACCGCTAACAGAAATCCGCAGCAGAGCAATCCATTTGATGTCCCCCGTACAAGTGTTTCTCCTGTTGATGGGACTAGCGAGGCGGCAGACTCGGAGTCGCCACTGAAGCGTTTGGAGCGATGTGTTCGAGTTAATAGTGAGGCGGGTTGCTCAACTTCTGGGCTTTATGGAAACAGCAGGCCCTCTACGTCCCCCAGATACACCTTGGCAGAATCACGCACAAATGCAAATTCGATGAAATTGCGCTTCGGATATGGTAAATTTATGTTTAGACTTGCGTAATTGAGCCTTCCTCCACTGGTGGTGATAACAACTTGATTATCAAAGTGTAATGCACCGAACAAAAACCGATAATTTTTATTAGAAATTTACATGCTCAAGAACGTTTACAAATTTTGGAGGAACGAAAACTAGACACAGTGTGATCGCTGTTGCTCAAAGTAGATGTTAACTTTTTATCTTGTAATACTTGTCTTGTAAATTAAAATTTGAATTTAAAAAGGTCTATAAAAGCTCCCTTTCCTTCTTTTTTTTGGATGTAACAGTTTCTTTATAACTTAGTATAACTAGTAATAACCCACTTCAAAAGTATATCTGCTAAGTTTGGTTTGGACGACAATTGTGGTCTGTTGTAGATAACACATAGGTTGTGAAAAGTTTCAAAGATGGCACGACAAAAACTATTTTAGATTCAACGAAAACATCGGCAGCGGATGCTTTAGGTGAACTGTCACAATTGGTGCATCGAATTGGTGCAGCGAAGTTACCAGTTCCAGCTACCCCTAGTAAATGTGTAGCTAATAGTGTCACCAGTAATATTTTTACATGTCTGAAATGTGCTCAACGATTTGACACATTGGATGAATTGGTATTACATATCAGTACAACAAAACATTTCACACGCGGATCGACTAAAAATCTTGACGCTGTGTGAGTTTTTCAATTTTCATTGAAATTCTATATCCAGGTTTTGCTAGTTTTTTGATATAAAGTCAAAAGCTAATGTATTGGTTGTAAGTAAGCAAATGTTGTATTTAGAAGTCAAAAGTAAAATGAAAATGTTGAAGCACCCCATACGAAACATGATTTGTGACTTTGCTTTGTTTATATGGCTATCGCCTTGGTTGACTGAAGATTCAAATTTTTATTTTTAGTAGGGATTTTCAAATCTCATGAACTTCACTGTGAGTTATAGATCTTTTGAATAATGGAATGTGTGAATTTTGATTTGTTCTGGTTTGAACCATATCACCATGACTATAAGTACATCTTTTGTTTCCAGCTTTTTGAATAGATGAAACAAATTGAGGAATTAAATAGTTTATGTTGGATTGAATTTGTTTCAATTATCGAACAGAAGTACTACCTTCGCACTTATTTTTCTTAGCTCACAGTTATCCTGTAGTCAAGCTGCTCAGAATACACAGCAGCCGAGAGACTGTTCATTCAATTTCGTGTTATTAGATCACTCATATTTTTGGATACTACTTTTTTTTTTTCGTACGTTTCTAACTATGGGATGTTACCAATAAATCCAAGAAAAGAATGTGCAAAGATGTGCTTAGTTAATTGGCTTAATTTTAGCGCACCTTGGGAAAGAGATCGGGCCACAGCAAATTTTGAGAAACGGATGGCTTCGTCGAATTTTCTAGCCTCGTTATTTTACGCACAGAAATGTCTTGAAGTAGGTTTCGAACTTGACATTTTTCACTTTAACGGAAGCAAATTGTCACTGGATTTATTGAGCTTTATGCAATATTTTCGAATTTTTTCTAGAAATCTAGGAAGGAATGAGTAATTCAAAAACTTTATTTTTACATGATAAAATTCATGATTTTGCTTGCTTGTCATGTCTTCATAAAGAGTCGTTTCAGTTCATGAGTTAAAAATTGCAGGTACCGCAAGATCTGTCACAAAAAAACATTGACAAACATTTTTGAACGGGTTCAATGAATGTTCAATAATTTTATATGTTATATTTATTGTGAATTTGAATAAACTAACCCTCGAAAAGTGTTAAACTGTTTCGAAACATTCATTAACGGAAAGTCTATGATAAAAAATGTTTCGTTAATGAAGGCAGATGTAAAAGACCTTTGTAACTTTTAATTTAATCAGTTTTTAGCGCGATAATGAAGGGGAGGGGATTTCATTAGTTTCATGTTGTTTCTTTTCCATGAGCATAACAGTTCAATTTAAACTAAGGAATAGTCTGTAGTGTTTGAGGAAGTCCTACATTACTAAGAGTGCTGTTGTTAAAGGAGATCTGCAGTTCACAAGCAACCATTGATTATGGCTTTATGATTTCCATATTTTTCACTAGCACCAGGAATTTCGATTGCAGGTGATTAATCGTTACAGCCATGTCTTCTCAGTCTTTCTACTGCTTTTTTTGCAATTCTTGCCCTAGTCTCTTCACATACAATCTTTGCTTTACTTTGGATGTCATTTTGTGTAAATTCTTTTTTGTTATACGAATAGGATTTGAAACCTAGCATAAATAGGAAATGTTAAGTTCGGAAGGTGAATTAGTTGATAATAAAGAAGGTATTAACAGGAATTTGGGCTCCTGACTGTGATTCCCATTTGTTGGGAAGTCCTGATGGTTACTACAAACCGAGATAATTATTACAAAGGTTGAGGGCATGTGAACTTACGGTATTTCGCTAAATTTTTTTCATTCTAACCTGCGTCACAAATTTTGTTATTATCATTTCTTTGTCTGACGTGTTTGACGTCGTCAATTGTTGCTAGTGCATTTTCTGATGCCAACATTATTTATAAATTTTGGATCCTGTTACATTGTTAATGAAGTTTATACCCTTATGAAGTATTGAATTATCTATCAGAGAATAAATAGTACAACTCTTGTAACTAGTAATC
This sequence comes from Setaria equina, assembly GCA_003012265.1. NCBI lineage: Eukaryota > Metazoa > Nematoda > Chromadorea > Rhabditida > Setariidae > Setaria > Setaria equina. The sequence goes on along the minus strand of PQVD01000567.1, from coordinate 109,310 downwards.
TTTTTATATCAAGATCTCGGCAATTGTATCATTTTTGCATAAAATATGCGGGCGAGTATTTGAAAAATATCAAGTTGCAATAAATTACATGCAGAGGGAATAGCTATCGATAAAATATTTTGGGCGTGATTTCATCACCATTTTTCTGTTTTTAGCTTTGTCCATAACTCTTGATATTGTATTAAATTTGTGGGAAATGGGGTCCCATTTATATTTGCTCTAGCATGTAGCGGTTTGGATGTTGTCGGAGCTTATCCTGACGAGTTGTCATATACTATATGCTCTGGGGAAGTTTCTAGATTGTGACACTTGCTGGCCAATCGTAATACCTGAAATCCCTTTACATGAAGAGAACTAGGCTTTCCGTTCTTACAGGTTTTCCATTATGATCAATTTGTTGGATGGATTAGATACCTTCCGGTTACGCATGCTGTTTATGTTTTCCACTTGTGGCTACAACGAAACTGTGGTCATTTGTAGGAATAGAATTAGCAGGCCTTGGAATTGAAATTTGGTACAGGTTTAGGGTCTTGTGTTAGGTGATAGTTCCCATAATGTTACATTTTAAGCTATGCTTGATCTTGGTGATTTTCCTCGTCAAATAAACGTCTGTGCTGGCTGCTCAATTTCTATTCTCTGTAAAATAAAGTAGATGCATTTTAATTGATTGTAACTTGAGGATTAAGGAATTCGTCCTTAATTGTTCCTGTTTCAATCCCTAGGAAAGAGTCGAGCTTCGTTTAATGTAGCCCATACTGCCTGTAAGTCATGAATGATTAATTTACCTGTTCTTTAATTCCATCCTTCTCCTCCATATTTTTCCTTGTTTAGTACTTTCGGAAAGGCAGCGAAGAGTCTGGTTGAATATGATTCACTGAAATGTCTATTTGTCACAAAAAATCACCAAATAAAACATTATATGAATATTGTATGCTAAAAAGATAAATGCAAAAGTGGTCAAGTTAATTAGCAATATAGTTTAGGAAGTGATATATTTAAGCTGAAGGTATTGGGAGTAACTGTTTTTGCTAGATGGCGTGTCATCTTTTCTTTCAAAGTAGCAATATTTATTTCTTTTTTTTAAGGAAAAGTTTCATCATTACCAAATAAATGGTAAATTTGATATAGGACGTAGGCAAGTTGAAGGAATTCCGATTATGTTTCAAATCATAATCTTATAACTTAGGTATCATTCATTGAATTGGTGATAGCATTTGATAGGACTGATGTTTGCTCATCCTTGGGAAATAAATTAACAGCGAACTTCTTGACATGGGGGGTTAAATAACAGAAGTTGAAGAGTGATATATCAGGTGTGCTGGCTAAACACAACCGCCTTTTGTACTACAGTGTATGAGCTGTCACGCATTACAGTGTGCATGTCTTATTGAAAGCAGAAAGAACGTCATTGGAAGACTGACATGCATGCATGCACTGCAGTCAACTCATCCCATCCCTTCTCCATCGGTCATGGTGTTGCTTTGTTAAAACAATCTGATGGTTCACTCGGTTATATTAACCTACCCCTATGGTTGTCAATATTTTCTCTTCTTATTATCGATAAATAGACTAGTCCTCAGTTTAACATTTTCTTCCTTTACTCTGTACAATTTTTGCTTATGCTCTAAAGGAGTGCTAATTCCAGGCTATTTATATTCAGACTTTGAAAAACCCATCCGAGCATTATCTGCTGCTCCTTCTGTTTCAATTACACTTTACAACTTCTATCTGCTGTTTCTGAAATTCAAGTAAGCTAAGACGAAATAAGGGTTTCCATTATTTCAGGTAACAGTGTGAAGCATTCTTATTATCTATGTGATATTTTCATCTCCTAGTCTTTAACTTTGTCAATGTACTCATGAAAAAAAAGAGTTTCATGCTTGACTAATATTTTGTAATATGCAATTTTCAACTTAGTGGAAATTGTGCCGCTCAACTTGTGAAGGGTGATCGTCCACTCAACTCCTTTCCGCTTCAAGTAAACTGTGCCTTCTTAGCAGATGAAATGAAAGAAAGAATTAATGAAATAAAATATGTGGTAGTAACCAATTGCTCGAATAACAGAGTATTGTGAACAATTTCAGTGCTAAGTTCACAATCATTCATACCCCGTTTATCTTTCAAAAGTAGTATCAAATAAGAATTGTTATAATTAGTGTTAAAGTAAATGAATTTGTTCTTAAGAGAACTGGCTAAGTCGTCACTATCCCTAGTCTCATTAGGAATGCTCGATGGAACTTGAAATTCTACAGCAACAACAAAACCAGCAATGATAACGATTATGATCAGGATATTCTCAAACCATATTTATTTCTGTCGCACTGCATTTATTAATATTATCATTTACCGTGCTTAAATTAGCAGCGCTTGAAAAGATAAAAATGTTATTTGCTTATCTAAGGATTTTAATATTCACGGATTTTCAAGGCAATCCTCTTCAAATTAATTCATTAGAGATATGAGGTTCACTCTCCTCTAAAATTAAATATTCCTTACCAGAAATACGATTCGTATTTAATCTTAATTATTCTGCTGTGCTGCATTTCGATTTCTTTTTCTGGAACTGATTACTTCCACGGAACAATGTAGTTTCGCTTTTTTCCTCTTCTTGTACTGTCGATGTTAGTGTTTCGGAAGGTGAACTGTTCATTTTTATTATTTCTTTGTTCTCTCTCGGCTCCGTTTCATGATGATTTTAGTGCACATCAGAGCAGCTGCAAACAGTTTACAGAAAACAATCGACGTACCTAGGAATGGGTCAATATCAGATATGAAGATATCTCACCGATACTCTGAAACAATGGTTCTGAAAATCCTAAATTTCATAATAAAGCAATTATCTTCACTAAACAATGCAGAAATTATGACAGTCATGCTGGGTTTTTATAATCTGTCGGTTATTTCACCAGTAGCTTTCATTTTACGGAAACTTAACTTGTCACATAACTTTCTTAGAACCTTTGAATTCAACAGCGATTCTCACTTTTTTATTCAAAGTTTGATTCTGTCCTACAATAACTTAATAGCTATCCCAGTGCTTTATCCTCTACAAGGGCTAACACATCTAGATCTCTCACATGATAAAATTCGCTACCGTAGTGGCTATAATTTATTATACTATCTGCTTTGGAAGTGGTCGATTTGTCTTATAATCAACTTCATATCGTAAAAGCAACTGATTTCGGAAATATGACGTGGATTATAGAGCTAGATGGTTTTCCATGGAGATGTGATTGTCATCTGCGGGATTTTATGACTTTCCAGCGGGAAACTTTAAATGCCATATCATCACTGTGTTATGAACCAGTACAAATTCGAGATATCAACTGCGACAATCTTAACCTAGAAGTAAGCAAAGTTTTTCTTAGAAAAACAGATTTACGTCCAAACTATTTTTCTGTCTGCATGTCCCATCTCACAAAAGTTTTTTTTTTCTTTTTGAAGATTTCAAAGAATATTATCACTTCGTTAAATCTTGAGCATATTTATTCCATCTTATTCCTCACCAAATGTATTTCCTTTTTAATGATTATCAATAATGTGGTATCTCATACTGCCTAGTGTCTCATTTAGATTTAAAGATCTACGTCATTTTGGGCAATTTTCAAGCTTTGAAAAAAATGTTTACTTTTAGGACTGACTTGCGTGCGTTAACAATTTCATAATATCATCCGTTTCTTTAGCGATCATTTGAGAAACTTTTTGTTAATCAGTAAAATGCTAACATTCGAGACTTCCATTGGTATTGTGTTTTCTGCAGAGTAACGCAGTGTGCAGCTGTATAAAGAAAGAAATATTCATAATTTCTAAAAATAAAAATTTCTGGAAATTACAAACAAGTTCCATTCCTTCGCACCGAAGTTATCTTTTTTTTTTGCTTGAAATTAGTGCTAGATGATTTTGAAGAATTCATTTTCATTTTTCAGTCTTTTATTTTTGTTTTTCATTTATTCATTTTTTTTTCTTGCAGTTTTCAAATTATAATCATTTCTAGTTTTCATGCTGATGTTTTGCACTGAAATATATCACATTAATGAAACAGTAGGCGGTTAAGGGGAATTAAATGAAATACTGTGATGGGTAATATCTTCAATAAATGTCTTCCAAATGACTTGTTCAAGACTTTATGGTTCCTACCTTACCATATTGAAAAAATTTTAAGAAATTCTTGATATAAAATATGAAATTCAACACATTTGGAAGAATTCTTTGTATAACGGTTTATTAATAAACATCCTGAAATGTTTCTTCTGGTGAATTTTTTCATAGATATTAAATATAGGAAAGCTTCTGTATTTATAGAATTTTTTTATTTTAGCGATATTCGCACCCACACTTCTACTGCAAACTGCCAAAAGACCCGTTGTACTGTTGAACAGAGAAATTTGTTAATGAAATTTTTTAATGTTGTTCCTATTCTGATAAAAAAGTCTGACTCTGGAAACTGATATTTTTATAGGTCATGCATGGATTTTCAACAGTTATAAATTCTCTTTCAACTTTGCTACGTCAACATTATAAAACTTGGCATTTGCCCCCCATTGATTGAAGCAGGAAAATATACCTAAAACACTAAAGTATTGCGATTTTTGCGGTGCTCCGTTGTTTTCATCATGGAATAATTTTTTCACTATCTTTAAAATGACTAAATATCTGGAAATGAAGAAATGAATTTCGTTTTTATTTAACACAATAAATTTACAATGTCTCTTATTTCCTTCATAAGACTTTTGAAATTTAATGTGATTAGCAATTATTTAATGGGATTACTCATATGCTCACAAATGATCCAGCTGTCATTAATCTGTGGTTCAGACGATTTATTCTTAAACACTTCAACCAGTGATTGATAATCATTATTTATTGAAAACCAATCCAGTATATCTAAGCTATTTACAGAACATATAAACAAGAATAAAAAAAAGCCAAAGAAGAATATCTTTACAAATGTGTTTTTCTTTTTTCTAAAGATTACCAGAACAGAGGTTCCATAATTATAATAATCAGTGTGGCACTCTTTTTATCGTAAACAAAAATTTATCTCAAAGTAAAACTGAAATAACTTTTAAAAATTCCATTGTAATTTAACAAATATTTTGTAGGATTTCACTGCGGACCAGTAATCAATGAACCGCTTCAGGAAACAGTACACGTAAGAGAAGGTGAAACAGTTATCATTCCTGTGCATCGTTTGGGGCAATCCTGTTCCCCATGGTACGTTGACATAAAAATGAATCTACCCATCGGTTAGTCTGTTCTGATAATAATCGAATTTTAATAGAGACTGCAACATACAACAACAGAACTTATCATTTGTTGCGTATTCGACAAGCAGTACCTGAAAATGAAACCACCTTTTTGTGTGAAGCTACCGCCGGTTCCGTTACAAGTGTGGAACGGTTCGACTTGTGAATCAGCTCCGCTCGATCATTACATGTAGAAGAAAATCATTTACTTTTCCCAGGACAGCTGTTATTTCCACAAAAATTTTAAGAGGAAATTCAAAAGTGGAAACTATCGGTACAGCAAACTCGATCAAGTTGGCAGCTGATGTTGCTTGCTGTTGTACTCTTTGCTGTAGTGTTGTTGTTTGTAACTTGTACTGTTATGCTTATTAATTGGTGGCGAATTCAAAACGGCGTGGGAGTTTCTAGCAATCAGGTCGGTGAAGCGCAACCGCTTAAAACAGAAGCAACAATTATCCATTCAACTTCAGCAATGATAACAAGGGAGCTCCTATAGATGCACAATACTAAACTACAGATAATCCGAAATAAACCATCATGAAGCAGTTCCTCAAGAAGTGAATTAGTCCAGAAAGCTCCTCTTGCACAATACGATCATAACACTTCTGTATTCCCATTTATACAAACTTCTTTATGGTTTTCTCGGTAGCAACTCATGCACTCTCAAATCTTTAAGCAATGCTTTTCCCTGACGTTAATGTAGTTACAATGGTAGTCTCTACTCTAAATAATAATGAGCATATGATGGAAGATTCATTGTCCAAAATAGGCCTATCGAAGTGAAGTTGTCAGCAGATTGAAAGTATTCATAATTATTGGTAAATCAAATAGTCAGTCGTTTAATTAGAAATCGAATACCGACTCGACTCATGCAACATTTCCTCAATTAACCTTCCGTAAGGTAAGCTAAGAAATTGATTTTAGTAGATTTAAAGTTTCTTCAGTCGTTTTGGTAATGACCTACCAAAAGCATCGACTTTATAAAATAGCTTTCGAATCAGATAAGTGATACTTGTTCACTTGGTGTGTTTCAAACAGCATGTAATATATTTACACTTCATAACAATGTGAACACGTACTATTAATGTCTAGTGGACTGACCTTCCAAAGTATTCTTTTTAAATGTATGGATTGTTACATATTGCGTTTCTTTTGATCGTCGTTGATATTTCTGTTGTGCTGTGGATAATGAATGCTTCGTCGGCAGATAACATCGTTATAACATTCGTGCTAATTTAACTCTACTGAGTACTTTTCTTGACATAGGTCAAAAACGTCAGAACTATAAGAGATTCGGTTATATCTTTCCTAAAGGTGTTATAATTCTGATAAATTGAAGACACATCCATCAAATTTAACACCGAAAAACGACGGACAAGTTCCATATTTAACAAACGTGAGAAGTTTCAAACATTCCTTCGTACAAAAGTCTTTGCGGATTTTTCATTTTCATATAATTGAAATTCATTATTTCATACAGGGTTAAATATAATTTCAGAGCTCATTGCTGTTTAACTCATCCTCGCTTTTTTTCTCTTTTGGAAAGAGATATTGGACAAATTTTGTTTATTTGAATTCAAAAGAGTTATGAAACAAATATAGGTATTAGTAGTATTAGCAACATATCGGCTAGAAACTACTGTGATTCGAAAAGTTCCAAGGAAGAGGTAAAACTCTTGGAGATGAAATTCATATTGATCAGTCGGTGGCCATTAAAAGCTAATTCTCTTGTAATTAGACGAAAACTTATGGGATATTTAACATCAACAATTAATGACCTTCAACACTTGGAGCGAACTAGAACAGTAAAAATCTGACTTAGTTTAATGCCTTGTGAGCTCACTGATAATCAAAAAATGTCATTTTGAAGCGACGTAATGAACTATATTTGACGGAATCAACAGTGGATCCGCAGCGTATACCATAGATAACGATCACATCCGTAGTCCAATGTTCAATGAAACGGCTGAAAAGCACTTCCGAAAGGTGCTCGTATTGCATAGAGTGATTCGCTTAACGAACCGATGGGATCCATCCAAAGTAGTACTCCATTTAATTGTTCTAGTCATCAAGACAGCTCTAGAACAGTGTCGGGAAAAAAATTTGTGAACCTTTGATTTGATCTTAGATATAGTTATCTGAAACTTGCAAAAGCGCAATTACTTTTAAGCGAATGTTGAAAAGTTGGCGCACATATGACTCTCTGCCAGTCGCGCCTGACAACATCCTGAACAGAAGAATCTGTGGAGTAAGTTCAGAGTGTTTTTCAAATCTGAAAGTAGTACAAAAATAGAACTGTCGCAAAAGTTCTTTCTGTTCACGATTGTCTCATAATACCAGAACTCTACAGTGCTCCACATGTTCCAATCCACTGGAATTGTAACTATAAATGTCTTTTGAGTCTAGGTTTGTATTCTGCCATCGTCAA
>PQVD01000567.1:33475-101591 GCA_003012265.1 Setaria equina | reverse complement strand
GGAGGCAGCTTTCTCCTCTTTAATAAAAAATTCACTGTAGATAATTTTATGCTAAAATTCGAAAAGTTGACTTCAGTGAGGACCAAACAAAAAGATTACGTGCCAGCTTCAAAATTGCGATCCTCTCCATTTATTTAAAAACTTGTGGAAGTTGCCTTCCACTTAGAACTACCAGTAAATCACAGACAAAGATACATACATTATTTCCCTTATATTTTGTCTATATTCTTTCTCTTTAGGAGTCTTTTTTGTCTAGAAGAAATAGAACAATTTACCTTTGAAAAGAAATTTAACCTAATTTTCAAATAAAAGATCCAGTGGTTATTCTAGAACACATTGGTGTGGAATACTTTCTGAAATTAAAGGCAAAAACAAAAAGCAACATTTCCCAACAAAAAAATAAATAGTGACTTGACCTCAGATCCTATTTACACGCATGCAGATCTTCGGAGTAAAGAACATAACTATTACTAAATAGGACTAATTACCGAAGTTTCACAAGAAGGATGAATATTTCACCTTATCTGCTGATATCCTTTTCCTTGTTTAATGTTTTTCTCCTAAATTATATACTTAATTATGACGTAATAGCGCTAACACCATGTTATTGAATAATATTATTCCTAAAAGTCCATTTGGTGGGTGAAAGTTTGAATTGTATCTTGAGAAAATATTTACCACATTTTAGTCCTGTAATAGGGAAACTGCTGTTTATTCCTACATTTCCTCACTTCAACATATAATAATAATAAACTGGCTTGGAGCTCCTTTAAGCTTTTTTGACCTTTTTTTTTTCACTATATTGAAATCAGCCAGATCTTCAGCTGCAAACACCTTTTGCACTCAGAACTATTTTCCTTCAGTTTGCTCAAATTCATATCTTGAAATAAGAATGAGGAAATTATCGGTAAAAAATCACAATCATAAGATTAGTGAAACGGTTCTTAGGGATTCAGTGTAATGAGAAGAAAATACAGGAAAAAAGGACACTAATCTAAAACGATTTAAAGGCTATGAGATAAAACATTAAGCCTAAGAAATACAATGATCAATCAATCAATCTCTTGATCAATCAATCTCTTGTACCTATATTTTACTGCTGTAACTTTTACAAATTGCAGCGTCACAGATATTTACTTTTTAAGCAGATCAAAACTTTTTGAATACGATGGAAAGACTCACAAGTAAATCAGTGGTTATGTTTTTATTGTGCACTAAACTTTTTTTTTAGATAGATGATAAACAACGGCAATTATCTGAAATGAACAAATCTTAAATGATTGGGAGTAAAAGCCGCTGAAATCTTAAAAAATTAATCCATATTCCGACATGGCTGAACATCTCTATAATGAGTGATAACAGCAGTCGTCATGGGAACATATTACATATTGTGCTGATGGATTTTAAGCTCTGCACTTTCAATCTTATATAATTTCGAAAACTTTTGGAAAGTCTCATAAAACATCCAGCGATGTCCTAGAGTCATGAAAAATGTCACAACTTGCAATAAATGAAAGGAAAAAGTTAAGAAAATGTTATCGTCATTCCTAGCCAGATGCGTTTCAGAAGCTTCATATGACGTGTGGGTTAAACCGCTGCTATCTCAAGTTTCTTTCACTGCTTTGAAGAATAAACAGTAGCTAAGTATCCATAACATAATCACATTGTTGTTGCCGTTCTTCTCTATAATTATTAAAAACCTCAGATCCCTCATCTACCTCGCGAGCACCTTCCTCTACAATTCTGTCCTCTATCTATTCCGGTATCAAATCCCGAAAACTTCACTGTCGAAGCATGGCTCATACGGCCTCTGTGAACGCCTATATGAAATATATTCAATCCCGACAAGTGGTCAGTTTGATTTTGCTCTCCAACATATTTTTGGCAATGAATCGTTTCATAAGTTATGATTGACTGTCGAGACTAGTTAAATCAGCTTTGTGATAAATGGCGTTCCGCTTTAAGGAGAATGCTGGAAGTGTGATACTCGCTGGCAGTGCCTCTTTCCGTCGCAATAATTTACCCATTCTTCTAGTCGTTATTCACTGATGGCATAGGTCAGATAGCACTGTGACACAGCTCGTAATGCACCTGTTCTATCTTTCTATTCTTTTTCAAATACTCAGACTTCCTGTGTTGAAATTCACCGGGACTTTGATATCAACGCTGCACTCATATGCTTTTCTTGTCCATCTTGCTTAAGCTTGAAGGTCGTACAGGTCAGTCATTATCGTGAAGACATCCAAGACAAACCATCGTTTGTCCATGTTCTTAGCCTGACCACTCTAACTCAGTACTAGATGCTACTGAAAGGCTCATGATTCCGTTGATTCCGTTCACCATTTCTCCCTCTCCTCTTCTTCATCCTCCTTTTCCAGGCTTTTTGAGACTTTTAAAATCTTCGTGAAGTTGATTTATCATGAATTAAGACTTTAGAGAGAAATTTTTACACTTATGTGTGGTTTTTGATTGTCTAAACTGTCACTTTGATTATGTTATCTTGGATTTGTTTTGCAACACAGTGTTAAGCCAATACTTTGATGCATTTATATCGATTCAGTTGTAGCGTTTTTCGGCACAATTGTTGAGTGTTGCCTCGGTCCGTCTAACGTTCTTGGACTTTTGTAATTGTTTTATTTTCTTATTCTTGAAGCTGGAAAATTATAGGCTGGGACAGTTTTAATTTTTGTTTCTGTTATTCTGGACACCTCCGTATTGTTTTCACCGCAATTGTTATTTGACGAAATTCTAGACATGCCTTGTTGTATTGCTGGAAAAAGATGAAATGCATCATGGCTTGACGCTTGATGACGATTTGAACTGTGAGATGAATGAATGTACTCTCAACAATATGAACAAGGATTTATATTATGCCTCCACATGGTAATAGGCACGCTTTAATCAATAGTATTTAGCCAATTCCATATGAAAATCATCCTAAGGCCGGAAATATGCGAATTACAAGTTTACAAATAAAAATGTGTTAAATAATATCTCTATTTCCAACAGTTGAAAGCATCTGTCTTTAATATAGTCGAATATTTTCAATTTATGAAATTAACTGTGCAGAAATACCATCAGGATATGCTGCTTTGACAATAAGATACGCTTAAAATAGTTGTTATCCCTGGATAAATACGAATATAGTGAAGTAGAAGTATAGTGAAGTTAAATGGAAAGAGATTTTTCTGGAGCCTTTGATTACTAGTGCATATTAAGTGAAGGTCATCCGGAGAGGATTATGCTTTTTGGTGATTTAGGAAATAGTGATAAAGTGATAAAATTGTTATCGGGATCATTTTAACCAGCCAAAAAATATTTAAACGACGAATAGTCGCTATAAAATAGACTTCATAAAATGCATTATCTACTAGCATTTATGTTATTGCATTATCCAAGTGGAACCACTTTTCAATACTGTTTAATAGATGGCAGTAATTTTTGAGTTCTTGTTTTTCAAAACTAAATTTTTTCCTATGTGAAACCTGTTCTGTTTAGCATCACGTTACCTAGAGGTTGAAATAATATCTATAAATAGTGCGTGGATGAATTTAGTATGTCTGTATTATATTCTAATTCCTTAGTTATTATGGAAAGATTCTAATGAGAAAGCGCTACTTCAAAGATTCTTGTGGCAGTACGCAAGCATATTTCATCTATTTGTTTTGAAATTTCTGGAGATTTCAACATCTTTGTTAGTTCAGTCCATTTGGTTTTGCTCCAGTTCGTTTCATCGAACAATATTTTCTAACTATTATCTGGAAAATTCTTCCATACTTATTGAGGCAATAATTCATTTGGCTGAAAAGTAATATTTTCGAGATGGCATTGGAAACTTTATATTTATAAATGCCTTTCCGACTGTACAAATGTGCTGATTAATATATTGTTTTAACGGATACAAAAGCTTGTTTCGAATGAAAACTGGTAGTATTGATAAATGGCTGAAATAGCTCATGTTTAGTTTCACTTAAAGCTTTAGTTATATCCAGTTAGATCTGTTTTAGTGATGTATTTCTGAGGTTATGAATGGATCACTAAAAAGCTGTTCCCAAACAGATTTTTTTAGGAGTTAAAGTTAAACAGATTTTTTCAGCCAGAATTATTTATTGCAGGGAATCGGGAAGAACATACAAACTTAAAGTGAACACTGGAGCAAAATAAGTGACAGCAGAAAGCTACTGTCAGTGGCGACATTTAAATCAAAAACTGCTCATCTTATACGCTCAGAAGCTAGGTCCAACAGTGTGTTCTCTGGGATTCATATAAACTTCTTTCGCGGATTTTCCTAATCTGCAGCTCTTTTTATTATATTTCCTGTCTGCTGTTAACAAATGAAATGTAAGTTATGTGTTGGACGAATTTATTCCGTTAGACGTCAAATTTCACCTTTCACACAAACTATTCAGACAGTAGAATGTTTTTCAAATTGACTAGGCTCTCAGCAATAGACAGTGCTGCGAGAATGGCACCTTACGACATTTGCACTGCTAATAGAATATTCAGTCCTTCACATATTCCGACGAACACAGTTATATAAGTAAGCAAATACCGGTGATACGACTCCAATTCGGATATTCATTCATGAACATTGAGCAGTTGAAACGCTGCAGCAGTACAATTTACAAAATATCATATAGTTTCAGGTTTCATCTACAATATTTTAGCGGTGGTTATCTTAGTTCCCATCTTGGTCGGGCACATTTTTGTACTAGCACGAATATGAATGGAACCACGTGTCATTATATATGAAATGTAGCAACAGTTCTGCGTCAGAGGAATTTTGATTGTACAGAGGGAAAAGTATGTGGATGTTTTCAATTTGGAATTCGTAGGGTGTCAGATGATGACGTCGTGAACTGGCAGTAAAGAATATCGAAATGGCGGATCTGAAATTGACTGACGGTAAGAAAAAAAATATCTCACAGTGTGGGATAAATGTACTGTTGCAATGAAACACAGAAGGGAAACTGTAATGAACTGGAATTTGATTGATGATAATGGTTAGATTGGGCCGTCGCTTATGAGCCTAGAAAGGGAGTGAATGGTGAACCAGGAGCGAAGTAGGAAGCATAACTAACTACCATCGATCTGCGTTCATCTGAAAAAGAAACAGCGGGAAGTTAGCCTTGTGGAAGCGTGTGGCCGGTCTATGTGTTGACAGAGGAGCAAGCTAGCTTAGCTGTAGCTGGAAGGAAGGATGTGCGGTGGAAGTCCAAGGGTGAAAAGGAGTTGGCAAAGAGCAGTATGCAGTGGAGTAGGATAGGGAATGCGATGACGGATTGCTTAGGCTTGATTGTGGAGATGGGATTGCTGTCAGCTGCACTTGCAAGCTTTGCTATGAGGCAACACTAAGTCGACAACACTTTTTTTCACCGCATTCATTCATTTTTGCTTCTGTTTTGTTGTTCATACAGGCCCATTGATCTTTCTCGTAGATTCGCTTTTAGTATGCTGTGCCTCTTTCCCGTTTCCACTATGACGACCTCCTGAACTTAGCCACTTTTTCCTTCGTTACCCATCACTGATGGAATAAATATCTTCGGTCACCGTTATTGGATGTTATCTAGCTTTTGACACTTATGGAATCCGTAGTCTTCTTTATATCAAAACTGTAAACAATCCCTCCCTCTCTCTTTCTCCTGCACAGTGGCTTTCGAGATGGCTTCTAGTGAGGTGAAACCTGGTTCTATATAATTTTGGGGATAATTTCTCCACTCACACGTAGATATATATGCTATTTTCCTACATACGTTGTTCAGTATTTTTACGGGTTTAACTTATGTAGACTGACACGTCACTTCGGCTTTCATATGTAAGCTCATAGAATAGAAGTGAGAATAAAAAAATATTTAGAAAATTAACTTTAGTGTTGAATACCTTACTTCGGTGAACTGACTTCGTGTGGCCGAGGAAGTAGCGTTAACTGAATATTTCTATCTTGCGCGTCGCCTGTGATTTTTGCATAAAAGTAAAGAATTTCTGAAGTCTTCAATTACTTATTGTCTGAAAGAGTAGCCGGCTGCAGAAATGATGAAGAGGACAACACGAACGATTGATGTGCCAAAATTACGCAGAAATTTGAAGGGACGAGGCCGTATCGCAGAAACAATGTGCTGTGGGTTAGTGAACTTCATCTACATGTAATGTGGGCAAGATTAAATCTAGTTGACTTATTAACATATTCTGTGGTGATTTTTAGTTTCCCTAGTATAATGAATAAACTTTTTAAATTTTTATCTAATTTTTTCCAGAAGTATAACAATAATTGTTCGTTCACTCATATCAGTTTCACGTGAATGAAGTGAACGAAAAAGAGATATGCATCTCTGATGATGTATGTAATGCAGCTTCTTCACAACTTCTAATATGACACTTTGCAGACATTTCAGTGGATTCATATATGTGAAATTTGTATTACTATGGCTAAGTTGTATTGCGCTTGATTTATTCATTGGGTTTCGCTTTGAGTTATTATATCCGGTTTGGTTGCTTGTGCGCAACTGCTACGATTCATTTCGATTCCAGGGTCTAGTTAGCTCATTGCAGTATTCTGTACGTTTCTTACTGTTGAATGTTATAATCAACATTTTTCTTTGCTTGGGAAGGACTTTAAATTGAATTTTCAAGTTTTTGCACTCACTTATTTTAGGCTTTTTCTGCATTTTTTGTGTGTGCTACAGTAACAACGGATCTTATATGTTTTGTATTTCTCCCTGTTCAGCTGCTGTTTTTTCTTGCAAGTACTTATGTGTGGATTCTTCTAGTTTGGCAGACAGGTATCGCAAATTCATAATTGTATTTTGATCCGCGTAGCTTTATTATTGTAATGGATCTAATGTTTCTGAATGTTATGCTTGGCTATTGGATGTTTTTATCATTTCAGCAGAACGAGGCATTGGTTCAGCTCATTTACTGTTGTGGATTGTGATAATATCTTTCGAATATAACTGGCGTTATCGTGGGGACTCGCCTTTGCAGCTTTTAAAAGGTTCGACGTTCGGGTCGACACTCAATTTTCTTACAGGTAAGGTTTCTAGAAATTCTGGTCTACTTTTATGATGAAATCTCTACAATGACACCAATTAATTTGTTCCAAGTATTGAGTTAAATTTATTGAGACTATTTGAGGCATTGTTTGAAACTATATTTCGGTTCTGTTTTATAAAGTTTCAGGTGGTTTATTGACAAATTGGCTAGAATTGCGTAACTTACCAACTACTAGCGAAGTGTCTGAGAGTGATTCTTCAAAAGAATGCTACTCAGCGTCGCGATTTATTAATCCCATTGGTGGTTTTTTGGGTGGTTTTGGTATCTCTTTGATGGGGGCTTTCGCACACAGCTCTTCATTCACTTCAGATCTTTGTCGTCCCTTTGCTGCACACTGCATTGGATATCCGGTCGTCATGCTTGGGTTTGGCCTCAAAACTTATTTTAGGTATGGAATTATTCTAGAAGCAGGTGTATTGATTTAAACTGCGAATTTCCTGAAGTTCAGTATTTGAAATATATGCTAAATGGTCAGGAAAAGTGTTATTCATTCTTATAATTTCCAAAATATTTGTCCACAAGGCCAATTGGGCTCATCGCTGATTATCATGAAGAGGTACAATGCTACTTTTGTAGGCTTTGGCGAGTGAAAAGACGTCAACGTGAAGTTTCACGTGCTAACGAAGTGTACTGTAAGCTTCTAGTAGAGGCGCTACCTTCGTTGTATGAAGGTCAAAAAATATATCCTCAATGTAACGGTACCATTTTGCAGGACCACGAACATATAGGTTCATTTGTCTTTATATTTAGGAATTCATTGTGAGTATAGTCTTTAAAGTAACTGTAATTTCAATTGAAAAGACTCTGCATTCCTTGAGGGGAATGTTATTTGCAACATATCGCTTACTTTCATAACTTATTTTCATATGAATAGACTTTAAATATCTTTCTGAGATTCATCAAACATACTGTGTCGTAATGTAATGTAGGTTGGAAGCATGAAATTCGGTAGCTTCAAGTAATATAAAATAAGTTCCGGACTTTATTCTCAGGTTTCATTTTCTTTCATGTTTCTCACTCCATGTTTTCCTTTCTGAAGTAGTTGCCTTTAATGTAAAGATAAATATTTTTGTATCGCTTATTTCAGTAAATTAGGAACAAAAAGCTTTTGTTTGTTGATCGGAATAGATGAAATGAAACGCCTATTATTTTCAGAGTATGAGTCAGAAATTTGTCCCTCTTCGCTACAAAATTTAGCTATTTGCGCATCACCTTCCTCAGGCACCATTACTCAGAGGAAAAATTCACGTTCTGGGACGGGTTGGAAGCAGAATAGTTGGAAGCAGACAGGAGTAAGTTCTAAGAAAATTTCTGCTACTTCAAACGGATCTTCATCAACGCGAAAGGAAAGGATAGTGAGAGAAAATAACGATGATGATGATACAGCTAGTTCTGGTTTGTTACATTTCCTCATCTTTTTTAATGTATTGCCGATGGTAATATAACAACTTCTTCAGTGAAGTGTGAAACAAGTGAAACTTTACTAGTATTCTTCAAATGATCTGTTGAGCATAATTCTCTGGATCAAAACAGTTATGATTTTCGAACCTTCATATTTAATAATTATTAAGTCGATCAGTTTCATAATTTATATGCTCAGTGAATTCAGAAACACTTCACTTCATGAATTAACTTGAGATTACAGTGTCAGTGATATATACTTTTCCTCTAGGAGTCGAACAAAGATGGAAAAGTTTGTCAGCGTTCATTTAGATTTCTTATGGTGTGGATATCTTTAAATTGCTGTGCAAGACGAGTGATGATTATAATTTTTCAGTTTCATTATCTGTAACACCGAGAATGTATTTGTGGCGCATGATATGGGATTTACTTTGGAACATAGTGTTGTACATATTGGGTGGTGTTGTTGAATCGTCATCTTCATTGTTAGACGATCATATATCTCTATCTTCAAATGAAGTGGAAAGCGATGATGAAATGATGGAACAGGAAGAAACTTCTTCTCAACCGGACGATACTTCACCAAGTTCAAATCGTTTAGCTTCTGTACATCGACATTCAAGTAGCACCAAAAAAAACAAGGGTATTTTAATTCTTGTCTCTATCAGATGATTAAGAATTTTTTAAAATTTTTAATAAGTCAGAGTTTCGAATTTGTTCCAGAAATAGCTCATGAAAAGAAATAAGAAATAAAATTTCTCAAATTTCAAAAATTCTGGTTTCAGTGTTAATCCCAAACTCAGGAAGTTATTCTCGGGCAAAAGGCGGACGTTCACGAGGGCGTCATTTACAAAACCATGCAGGCTATATTTTGTCACCACTGACATCGGGAGCTGCATTATCGTCATCTACACTCGGTGCTAATTGTGCATTAAATAATAATTTATTGAATCTGGCAGCTGGCAGTATGCAGCAAGACAGACAAATGTACAGTTCTGCTAACAGTACGGCTTATCAAAACATGCCAATTAGCAATGGTGATGTTATTGAGAATGGTAGTCCATCTGCAGGCAGTTCTATTACTTTCTGTGGAAAGGCTAGCGCTGATTCATCACAGAGGCCGGAATCAATCATTTCGAGTTGGAGGTGAAGTTTTGACTAGAAAACATGATGAGGAACTTAGAGAATTTAGCTGTTTGCATAAAGTCATGTTTAGTTTGTAAAAGTTAATTTCTTCTCCTAATTTCTCTCTTTAATACGTTTCTCTCTTCTAAAAATTTCTTTTATTCTTAAAAAGTTTCATGATGCGCTTTTATCTATCACCAGCTGATAAGGAATTGCATTGCTTAAGATGGGACTATCATTTTAAATTTAAATACGCAAAGATATATTTTACAAAACTATAAAATATCATTGCGTATTTAAAGTAGTCTTATCGCAGTGCTGGCAGCCCGAATTATTTGAGCATCTGGAGTATAAGTTGGCGCAACTTGATTTTCTGTTTTTGATTGAAACTTGTAGAATTATATATATATTTTAGCACAGAAGAGATGTTGGAAACATTGCGTAATGATCTAAGGGCTGCACGATCTCAAGAAAATGAGTTGCGTTGTATGTTGCAACAGTATATTAATGCAGAAAAACATTTAAAAGGAGAATTACAGCAGTTAAAATTGAAACAGGAGCAAAGTGATAGCAAGTCAGTGCACTAGACTTCTTACTTTAATATGAAGCTTCAGTTCTCTTTTTTCTTTTTTGTAGAATTCAGGTCTTGTAAAATGATTTTTCTGTTTCAGGCTTGCGAATGTAATGAAGGCACGCGAACAAGATAAATCAACAATGCAGTTGCTAGAAAAAAGATTAATGGATGCACAAACAAAAAAAAATGAATTGGAAAGAGAACTAAATGCAGAGAAAAGAAGTAAAATTAAGGAAGAGCACGCTGCTGCACGTGCATTAGCCGCAGCTCAGTCAAACAAGTAAGCCAGTCAAAGTTCAATTTCTCCAGAATTCTAACGATTTGGTTGCCTAGACAGTTTGACTGTTGTATGCAATACTGTTTTCCTGAAGTACCGCAGTTACACATCCTTGTATCTTTTAACTACCAAAAACTATGGGAAGTTGTTCATCACTTTTGTAGAAGTATTGAATGTAGTGAAGCATGCAAAACAAGGAAAGCTGATTTGGAGAAAGAATTGCGTATCGTGCGACGTGAATTGAAGGCTAAGGAGGAACTTGCAAATGAGTATGAAGAGGAGCTGCTACGGTTACGTCAATATAAAGAGAGCAACGATTTACAGGTTTGCATGGTTATGGTGAGAACAGGAAAATAAGAAATTTCGCTAATTGCTCTAATGGTCTCTCTCTGTTACAGTCAAAATTCTACACACATATAAAATGTATTATCGAATAAACTGATGAATAAAAAAACGTCGTAGACTAGTTCTAGTTCGAAAGACCATTGATTAGAGGGAAGATAGTTCAAAGGAATTTAATGCATGATTGACCAAATCGATAGTTCTTTAGTTTCTTGTATTTATTATCTTTTAGAGGATGAATATTTCGTCCTTTGTATATTTGAGGAACTCCGTGTTGCATTACGAGTTATTCGTGAGAAGAATACGCATCTGGAAAAGTCACTGTCAGCAGAAAATCGTTTGAAACAGAAATTATTTTATGCTTTAAATGAAGCTCGGGGGCAAATGGCTGATTTTCAGCGTAAGTCCAATTTCCAACAGTTTTTATTCCTTAAAATGTTAATAAATTGCATAATCAGATCTTCTTAGCGAACTAACGGAATTTCTATGTTTATCCCCACTTTTTTTATTTATTTTTTCTTTTTTTCATTACACCTTGTCAAAAATGAAAGTTTTGAATTACATTATTCGTAAATAACGTTTCAGAACAGTTATTTGCTAGGGATGCAGATTTGCGTCTAAAAGATGTTGAGCTAATGAATCTACGAGAACGCATTGGAAACGGTACAGATGATTCATCAAATCTACCGCCTACAGGGGATAATAGAGGATCGGTATATTTCTTCTCTTTTAAACCAGTATGTTATTTGATCTGACACAACAGGAAAAGCCATAAATGCTTATTTTTTGCAAGCATATCTATTTACTTAGTGGTATTATTATTAAGATGTTAAATGGCTCCTAAATGAATAGCACTTTTCTTACCTTTTTCAGATCTAAATTGCTGCTCCTTTTTAGCTCGCAGTAAAAACGACGTGCTGTGGTCCTGCAAGTGGCACTATTTTACCACCCGTTGTTACAGATATTGGTAGTATCCTAAAATCGCATGTGACAACAGAACATGAAATTTTTAGTGCTACACTATCAAATGCTGCAAATAATGCTTACATGTAAATTTTGCTACTATCTTGTATATATTGTTTAAGATGTTCAGTTACGATGTCATTTCTGCATTTCAAAAGGAATAATATGTTTCATCATTAGGTAGGCTTTTTTAATCGTATTTTGCAAATGAGTAAGTAGAGTAATATGTAATATCATATTGAGAAGAAGTCATTAAAAACTGTTAATGGTAGAACTTACAGATTACAATTCACATTCTGCTTATTGGATATAGTCATTTTTTGACAAATTTTATCGGGAAAATTGAAATATTACTTTTTATTATCATCAGGTTAAATGAAAAGACTCAGGTAGAAGTTATTAG
Source organism: Setaria equina (assembly GCA_003012265.1). Lineage (NCBI taxonomy): Eukaryota > Metazoa > Nematoda > Chromadorea > Rhabditida > Setariidae > Setaria > Setaria equina. The sequence continues at coordinate 89,456 of PQVD01000567.1, read as the reverse complement.
AAGTATATCTTCGTTTTGTTTATTTAGTATTTTTAGGCCGTATACATTCAGCACACATCCGTCTCAAGATGATCATTCTCTATTTGATAGTTCAACAACGCGTTCTGCTTCTACAATACCGCCAAATTCGGTAAGCCCACCTCCCGCATCACGAATATCCAGTATCAGTTCAGATGCTTTTCGTTTCACAAACAGCAAATTTAGTCCAACATCTGCCAGTGTCAGTTCTCCAAGAAATTCTTGAGCTATCGTTGTGGAAAATATTGATCTGAGTCCCTTGCGATGCATATTCCGGTTCATTTTTTTCCATTATCGTATATGGGTTCAATTTTTTTAGTACTTCAGTGAGGTACGTCTTCCGTTGTAGAATTATTCCGGTGAAAAAGTAGGACTTATTTCCGATAGGTGTAATTCAAATATACTGATACCCGGTGCAGATATTTGTGATCGTTGTTTCGACCAAGTTTCGTTTTCAACTTGAGTTTTTATAATTTCATAAAGTTGTCCATTCAACTAAATCGGAAAATTGTCCTTAGTTTGCCAAACCTCCCTACTTCAAATCATCGCTTCTCTACTTTCATGACCGTACTAAGGTTAGGGATTTTAATCACATCATTTCTTGACTTCAACTTTTTGCGTCCACCTCACATGATGCTTTCGAATTCCAGAGTAGATTTGTCAAACTTGGTTTTTGTCTGCTTTCCCGGAGGATTTTTCTCGACTTATGTATATGAGTAAAGCCCATCCAGCTATCGTCTTCTTATAAAGTAATTCATTGCGTGACAATCGAGATAGAATTCAGCAATTTGCACCATTCAAAAACAAATTACATTCGTTTCGAATAGTGATCAGCTTCGCTATCCCTACAGCTCGATTTGTTCTTGTTGAGATAGTTGTTTTCCTCGATTCCTTGGAACGCAGTGGGCAACTGTGTTTTAGTTGATACTTGCTTGTATGCTTATTTCTTACCTACTCCCGATACTTTTTGTCTTGAGCTATGCTCACTTCATTTTTTTCTTAATGTTTTCCTTTTGGTTTCTCTTGTGGATCTCTCTTTACGGTTAATTGTTAAAATGTATGACTGTTTTTATCTTCGTTTTAAAGCTTTCTCAGTGGCATAATTGCTGTCATGTCTGTTTTTTTTCTTTTTGACATTGGTTTATCTCACAATCCCTTCCTCTTCATAATGAAGCCAGCTACAACCCAAAATCGTACATATATTTGATTTTATTATGTATATTTATAATTCGCTTGCATTGAAAAGACATTTTTTTCTCGTTTTTAAACAAAAGCACTAGATAATTAAAGAAAAATACAAGCACAAAATACGGCAGAAAGCTGAAGGCTTAAAAAAAAGTCAGATCCTGCCACCGTTTGGCGTCAGAGCTAGTATAAACTTATTAAACATGACATGGTTTAAAATTTCACGAAAGTATTCTCCAAATCGTCTGAAAAAGTACTTAAATTTTGATCCTGTTTTCTGTTTCCCATTCCTTATTTCCCGAATCTTAACAAATCCAGCGTGAAATGAACACATCTTAAAAAATCTTTCACATTCAGTTCGTAGAGATCTATTGTCAGCCTCACACATACATTCTTCTAAATGTAGAAGTTATATTCCACCACCTTTAAAGACCAGTCAGCTCCGACTGATGATCATGGATGCCGCGAAATCATAAATTTGTTGATTAGCCTTTTCCAAAGCTGCTATTTTTGCCTTCAAGGATTCTACTGTCCCTGCGCCTGAACCCCCGATATCCTTCGACTTTTTGTCTTCAGTAATGTATTCACTTTGTGGTTCGTCGTCAGTTTTCATATTATTATGGGCCTTAACAAAGTTTAACTTGAAAATTTAACCACACTTCATAAGGCCGCTGAGCACCTCAACGCGGTCCTATTCAATTTACACACTATTTCCCTAAATCCTGCTTTTCCTGAAGCTATGGAAATTCACGAAGCGCAGAGTGTGGTAAACTGAGATAGCCGGCACAATTTCTTACATTTTTTGTAAAGATACAAAAAATTAAATCATATGAAAGTCTTACCCGCACATTACAATAATCAGATATCACCCTATCCAGATCCGCAGCACAACATTTGTCCTGGAAAAAATGAGTTGCTTATGTGATATATATGACATTTATTATAGGTTCAAGTCAACTTATCAAAAATTATCACTATAGTGCCGATTTCTCTGTAGATTTTTCGGCAGTTAATATATGGTCACTATCGCTACCGAATAAAATTACTTGAACCATGATGTTAATAAGATTCAAATTATATTACAAATGACGGTGTCTTTTCACTAAGCATTCCATCTTGGAGCAGCACAAGTGTGGGTGAATTTCCCTGTTCCCGTCGTTTGAGACTAGCGACAGGAAATCTTCGTTCCTTCTCATCACTTCTTCGCAAAACTTTCCGTGGCATGTTAAATCTCAACTTGCATATGGGACCTTAAAAATACATGTAAGAAAATCATCAGTAAAACTTGATTACGTTATTTCGTTATTTCACAATGTTATGTTATTTCACAAACATACCTTTCAAAGATGATGTTTTCAAACACTGACGACTCAAAATATCCCAAATCACGTAAACACCACAAACATCACCAGATGCTAACAAGGTACCATCGTGATTTACATCTAATTGTACCAATTCTGCAGAGTGGTAACTGAACAGTAGCAAATCTCCAGTACCCTCAGCTTCAATTACAACTGATATTTCTGTTTTATTCTGAAACACCAGGATAAAATTCTTTTTTTTTTTTCAACAGCTCTATATTTCTGAAATTTTGTCACACATACCAGGCTATAAAGATCTAATTGTGCCAAGGAACCATCAGCTGTACCCAAAAATAATCGAGATTCGGCGGGATCAATTGCACAAGATGATAAGGCTACATCACATGATACCTGAAAATAAAGCATTTTAATCTTAGATTAACAAAGCAAAATGTTGTTGAACGGTTCATCTTACCAAGCAAAGGGAGAGCACAAATACGTGTAAATATTATTCTCCATACGAACAAGGAAATATGAAATGTATGAAAAGTAACATACAATGAATCTAACTTGCCTTCAACAAACACATGTTGGCTGTGATTGAATGTAGTGCAGCGGTGTGGTCCTTAGAACAGGATAAAATACGAGCGTTGCTGTGTCGTGTCACAGAAATATCACTGACTGCTAAGGAATGTGCTCGCCACTCGCGAAACGGTATAGCACGTTCTAAATTTGGATCCTCTGAAATCAACCTGAAACAGAAATGTAAAGTAAGGCACATTTAGATGGTTTCTATATATTCAATAAAATTTGGAAAATGTTTATGTCATTCTTGCGATATGACGGTAGGATAAAGTATGATAACTTCGTGAACAGCAGCATCCTATTTTATTTTCACTTTCTTTTTTGAAAAGGCAACTAAGAATTTAGTTCAAAGCAGATGGAAATATCGGAAATGTAGAAATTAAACAAAGGAATGATTATTAAGTATAAAGAGTAAGGATAATATATGTGTATGAGTTCTTTTCAAATTCGTACAGAATTGTTTCAACAACTTACTCAGCAATAATGAACACACATATGTTACCATCTTCCGCTCCAGATACCAGAAGTGAACCATCCGAACTGAGCACCAAACCAGATATGGTTCGATAATGAGCATTCACGACAGCAACAAGCTCGCCTGTAGCAACCTATAATTCTGAGTTAGACAGAAAATGATAGAAGATAAATTAAATGACCAAAAGTCTATAAGTATTCAACTTACAATCCAAACATATATTTGGTTGTTAGCTGTAGCAAACAAGATACCACCATCCGGAGTTATAACCAAGTGACGCACCGGCTTGGGGAGCACGCTCTTCACGTGAAGGCGTGTGCTGTTATCCATAGAAACAACATGAAGCAACGGTTTGTCTTTAGCTGCCACAACTAAGCAATTGTTACGAAATATTTCTACAGATCCTATAAATGACTATATGCACGTATATTATAGAACTTTATGATACCAATTTTTCAATCTAATTTTGATAGAAATGTTTACGACCTGTCACAGATCCTTGCAGTTCATTTCCTCTATAAGACCAATGAGAAACACCCAATTTTGGATTAATTAACAATGTTGAATAAGGATCGCTTGTTTCACTTGCTACCAACAAAAACTGAAAATGATAAAGCTCTTCAGTTTTCTAACAATATAAGATGAAATATTCAGACCTCACAGCTAATTTTTGCATCTCCATACTCACTGAACGTCATAAGAGCGGTTAAATGAGAAATTCGAAGCGCAGACAAATTGTGATAGGCTGAATAAGTTTCAAATTAAAAAATCAAGATGTAAATAAGACCTCAGCATCATCCACCATTGCAAGTCAATTTTCACGTTCCTTCCCACTTTGTGTCTTGCGTCTTTCTCGACCTATACCTGGACTTCCAATCCACTTCCACAACTTCTACTCAAACGTGAATCCCTTTCGAACCAATTTAAAGAACCAATGAAATCTAGCCGCCCATACAGACTACTTATTTCACTCGTCTTTGCTATATATGTTACTGTCGTTGTGATGCAGTGAAAATACTTTTCCCATGCATCGACGAGATTACTGAACAGTAGTTTGGGTGTGCCTCTAGCCAGCCGGTGGTATCGATGCGCTGTAGTTTTCGTCATACAGTCCAGTCTAAAGAGTTTTTACGAAGAGTATCTTAAACCAAGGGATACTAAATTAACTATAATGTCACAGCCCCATAATATGAATCTATTTTCTTCTTTGAAGTTTCAGTGAATATATTGTTATTTGAAGGAAGGAAGTGGAGGAGAGGTTCTTAGATTTAAAATACCATGGGTCATTCGAAGTAGGAAAGAGTTAAAATTTAGTCGTAACTAACTTCACCATCCAATGAATGTAAAAATTTCTTGCTAATGGAGTTAATTTTGACTTTCTCAATACCAACGCTCTTTTGATGTACATCTAGATTATTTCGGAATACTAGCTCGAATAGCATCTGAGATCCAACTTTTTAGTTATTTACACGGTTTCTGATAGATATATCATGCGCTCCTTAGACTGCTGAAATATTAAATTTTTGTACTTGTAAGCTCGTTGTTCTCAGTGTTTTCCAAAAATGAGATGGATGTGTTGCTATAAATGGGGTAGATAACTTAGGCAGTCACTGATTTGACAAAACTATATTGTTGCCTACGTGAAAACGTGCTAAAGAAATTCCATTATATGTGGTTTTATAGTTTTAAAGATAATGGCGATGAGAACAAAAACACTGGCGACACGCACAAACCAGGCGTTGCATATTTCAGAAACCGGTAACCTTCGACTCACAATTTTTGACCTCATTTAGTTTCATGAACAGCTTCAAAAATTCAATATTTCGTTTAGGAAAGATAATCTGAATTTTGTTTTCGTTTATGCATTACTGTGACGCAATAGAATAGCATTTCTTGAGCGATATTCGTCGCATGTGGTGCACAACAGAAAAAACAGATGCATTTCCGCATTGCTAGAAAACGCGAAATTAATTAGGGAAGAGTTTGTGAAATAAGAGAAAAAGAAAATGTCGGTGTAATATTATGCCAATTGTTTATTGGTAGGAGCAGCGCTAAAGACGATGCTTTCACGTATCAATTTGGCGACGCGTGGAATAAATTGTGAAACAGAATATGGAAAGTATATGAATGATTTGTCTAGACGCGTTTTTACTGAACCACCACGAACAACCGAATCCAAAAATTTGAAAGTTTTGAGGGTTATGTCAGAAGAGCCGTTGGAACAACAGCCATTCAAAGCAGTAAGCCTTTCGCTTTGTAAACATTTAATATTTCTCATCGAAGTGCTTTTCCAATATTTTAGTAAAAGTGACTCATTCTTCCATTTTTACTTCATTATTCCTTTGCTCTCGCAATCAGCAATGTAATATAAGCACATATTTCATTACTAATTTTTTTAAAGTTGCATTCACAATACTAAATATAAAATCCTCGGCAGCGATGTTTCTTCAGAAATATAAAAACTGAAAGAATACTCTCATAAATGTAGTATTGAAACTTTCATTTAAATGGAAATCACTAAAAATTAATTAACAGGAAATCTTTTAAACTCAGATTGATTATTATCCCAATCAACCGATGTTTCACTATCTAACAAAAATGTTGCGATTTCACGGTCTTTATTTTGACGAACACGTTGTATGGCGAGAAGTACAAGTAAATGTTTAATTGTATTTTGTAAACGTTAAAATTAGGCTGAAACGGATAGAAATTCCTGGGGAATATTATTCGACGTTTGTTTTTTTTTATCATGAGACAAAATTATTGTTTTTTTCCTTTATTTTTGCTTCAATGAAGCTTTTCATAATTTGAGAGAATTAGCTTCTTACATATTTCAGAATCGACTGAAGTTAGCGCGAGGAAAAATGCTGTACCCTCCAATCGGACAAGGCAAACGGGCTCAGCTTAGGGGCGAAAAGAAATAGTCGCATATATGACGCATGTCTATGGTTTTAAATACACACCTTGTGATACATCTTTTGATTAACCTTTGATACATCTTTTGATTATGTAAGGAAAATGACGATGAATCAACAGAAAAAGCGAAATGTACCAGCGTTCTTTCAGCTTGCTTCTTTAGTCCAAGAATAAAGCTTACCAGTCAACGAGCTGCATTGTTTTTTTTTTCCCTTCCTGTAAAAAATGTATTTAAATCTTTAGTTACTTCAGTTGTATTTAGTGCTTTGTAAATGAATCCAAAAAAAGAAAGGAAGAAAAATCAGAGGAAATTTATTCTAGAACTTAGTGTTTGTAAAATTTAGTTGTCCAAGTTAAAATCTGTTACATTCTAACAGAAGCCGACTTTTTCCATTGGTATTTTCTATATATTTAAAAAGAATTTATTTTAGAATAATCGATAGTTTGTTTGAAAAGAAAAATGAAACAGGGCGGAAAGTCATTGAATGGTTAGAACAGTTGGTCAGAATGATGCAATTTATACATAAATACCGTTTTTTTTTTATGTTGGTATTAGAAATAAAATTTTTATTGCTTTAGGTGTTTTTCTCCTCTCGATGTTATTCGAATCCATAATACAGTTAGTTGTGTACTCTTTTTTAAAATAATGGTTCCATTCAGTGATGTCTGTTATCTGTAATCATGGATGAGGGAATCTCTATACTTTCTCAGTATTTACATTCCCAAAGTTTGGTTAACCTTGGTTATAGTAGGTCATATAACTTCATTTTAAAAGAAAACAATGGTGACAATTTTTAGTGATGTGAGGTCGTCTTTTGTCATACTTTGATGCTTGAAGATATCAGTTACTCACTCATAACCGAGAACATGGATATGTCAAGCAGCGAATTTTTTATAGATGAATGTTGATGGGTCGTCTGGAAATATGGTTTCTATGGGGCACTTGTATCATGAGAAACAACAAATGCAACTATGTTTGGTACACACGCTGAATACGCTGTTGCAGAGGAATGAATTTCAAAAGATTGATTTGGATTGTATCGCGGAAAATTTACATAGTTCTCGTTGGTTCAATCGACACCGCTCAATGTTCGGTCTTGGTAATTATGACATTAACGTACTGATTGCCGCACTGCAAACGAGGAATTTGACACTGAACTGGTTTGATTCGCGGCGTTCCACGGCTTGTTTGGATTTTTCGAAGATTTTCGGTTTCATATTCAATATCACATCACGTGGATTTATACCATTCTGGACAGGACATCACTGGTTCACTGTGCGGCAGATAGGTGTTGCAGGGTTTTTCAATTTTGATTCAAAATTGAAGGAGCCAGCGCCAATAAATGATTTTGTTGCATTTTCCGATTCGCTATTGGCAAAGGGAGCTCAATTAATGATAGTTCTCGAGCCTCAAAATGCTAACAATTATTTATTGGATAATAAATATTTGGCTTGACTTTAAACTATTAATACACTGGTAACTAGGGATAGATTACATTGCAAACGAAACTTTTATTGCTTTAATCTTTTATCAGAGGAATATTGAAATAGAAAATGAAATGTGGCCTACACAAGTGTCTGTTAAGCAACTACGGGCGAGCTGGAAAGTAAAAATTTAAGTACATGATATTTGTATGGTTTCGGATTCCTTATGTTGTGAAATTATTATAGTTTTTTATATGCTTTTGTAATTGATTTATTGTGAGATTCTAGGATCTTTCGGGAGTTGGAATATCGAAAAAAAAGATTGAAGGCGCAGCACAAATTTTTGACTATAATGGAATTACTTTTTATTAAGATAAATGATGCTCCCTTTAGCTACTAAATACTAAATATTCATGTCGATTTGTAGATACTGAATTTTTGTGATGTTGACAACATGCTGGTTGTTCGGCGAGTAGGTACTGTTCATAAGTAGGCAGATGACTGGACGGAGAGATGCGCAAGTTATACTGAGCTCACTTTTTCTCCTAAACTTATTTTTAATGATTTCAAATCTTACCAACTCTTATCACTGCTTAGTTTCTTTCCTGTTTTTAAATGTCATCTCACTCCTTTTGTTTATACTTGCCCAAGAACACTAATAAGTAGTGTTTTTTTGCCAGATTTATTAGGAACTCAAGAAATTGAGATGTAAAACTGGGAAGGTTGTATATTAAGTTGTTATAGAGGTGATAGAATAAAGGTAATAAAAATGAGTGAACAAATAAAACAGTTTTGTTCTGTGATGCGTTAAATAACTCACTATTATTTTAGGTATATATATATATAAACATGACAAATGAATAAACAAATTAAGGCAGTTCTTTGTAATGATTTCCCAATAAAATGGATGTTGCTGAAGCGGTAGAAATATTCAGTATTCGTGCGCGAGCAGCACTTCTACGTTGCACTGAAGTTGCCTTACGACTGCCTGGTCTTTTGTTGTTTGAACTTTGGTGGCGTAATCGGGATATACATTTCAATCCTGATATGTTTAAAGAGTCATTTTCATCATACCTGGAAATGGATCAAATTATTGAATTTATTCAAACGAGGAATTTTGATCAAATTGGGGCACGAGTATTGAGCTACGCAGGTAAGCATCAAGTTCAAAATCTCAACCCACCTTACGGTGTTTTACTTGCACTATAATTCTCCTCGATTCCGATCATAAATTTTATACATCTTCAAATTTCCAATAAGTTTGTTAAAAGTTTCAGACTGCTGTAAGCAACTATTCGGAAACATATTTTTAAAACAATGTTAAAACACTCTCTTACCAATAAGTTGTGTTGGTTTCAGTTGTGCTTATGTCATTTATGTTTTTTCTTTTACCTCTATACAAACTTGTGCAAGTTTATTTTCACTTATTTTCGTTGTTGTTATTTTCTGTGGCACATTATCTATCAGCACGGTATGTGCAGCTAGAGCAGAATGGTGATCCTGACTTGAAATTGGATGATTTCACTAAATTAGAACGACACGGATTTCATATTTTGGCTCAGGCTTGTTTTTGTCGTTTTATTAATTATTTGCTTTTGTGATAACATATGGATAGTATTTTAACTGAACATAGTAACAAATATGTTACTAATTTATAAAACACTAACTAAATTCTATTTCTAAAAGCATTTGATAATGAAATATATATTAACTGTGCCGAAAATGAGACATTTCAGTTGGTTCTCTGCGTGGCGCAAAGTTGTCTCCTTAATTTAGAAAGTGATATTGGACGAGTTACGCTTTCAGTTTTTCTGATACCAATAATTGCTCGCATGTGTGCATTACCTATCAATCGCTTAATCATTGCCCACAATGTAGCTTGTTCTCTGGCTGTGCTGGTAATTTGCATGTACGTTATAAATAAAGCTCCGGCTCTGGTACTCTCTGTACGTCATTCTGTGCGACATCTTAAAACTATCATAATTCTTCGAGGCATTGGAGGAGGTGGGTAATGATTTCTTATTTTAATGTTAAGAACTTTATTATGCTTAGAACTATAGTCTGTGTTTGAAAATAGATTATTTTCAATTTTTTTGTTAGTCAAGAAAACTGAAAATAATTCCTGCCCTAACATACACTTCACAGAGAAATTACTCCTAATAGCTCATTGACCTTTCATGAATTAAAAAATACTTTTTTTTTTTACTTGAATCAATCCTACATGTTTTGTCTTCTGCGGGAAAAGCACGTATCACAACTGAAATATCGTTTTCTTTTTATGCTGACGAATGAGAATATTAAATCCAAAGATAATTTGTTTGCTAATAATTTGTTCATTATTACGGGATGAAATTGCTTAAAAATTGCGACCTTAATTAATTGCAGGTGCAGCAGTTGTGTGGCATCGTTTACGACTTACAGAAATATTAGTGTCGGCTTGGTTATCGATGTTTTTCGCTCGAGTTTATATACATTTGGCAGGAAAAAGAAGAGGTTTTGATGAAATTGGTGCAATATTTTTAGCATCGGTAGCCGAAAGCACGAATACACCAATGTCACTGTTAGCACTGGCATTGACTGTAAGCTGTTTCTGTAAACAAATTTTGAATGTTGCGGAATGTGTTGTTGGTGGACAGCGAGTCAATAGACATGTTTTGGCCAACGGTGGCTACACTAGAGCGCTTACACTTGCATTGCTTTGTGCACAAACAGGTCTTCTTGGAATGCGAACTGAGCAAAAAGCTTTTCTACTTGGTCTGGTTCTTTTCATTGGTGAGTACGTGGCTCATATGAATATTTTCGCGTTATTTCCTTTTTCTCATTCCTGATGTAACTTGTAACTCTGTAGGTTGCCTATTTCTGTACATGTGTGATTTCCCTAATATTTACTTAAAATACAGTCCCCGAAACATATTGAAAAGAATTTGTTTCCCAAATATTACGATTTCCATATCCGAATATATTAAAAAAATCCACCAAATATATTTACAAAAAAAAAAAAAAATGGAATGAGTTGATTTTCTCTTTCTTCCCAATTTCGCAGGCATCATGGTAATTTTTTAAAAATTTTTTTAGTTCTCTCTGCTCTACTGCAGTCCTTATGCGAAATTCTTGAACCCCAATTACTTGTGTTGGCTGCAAACAGTTTGACAAGCCGAAATCAACATGCGCGATCAATTTTTCTAGCTGTTCTTGTAATCACGACATCGCTTTGTGCTTCCATTGTTGTGACTCAATTTCTACCTATCGATTTGTGGTTAGTTCATTTTTTATTTGATTTCTCTGAATTTCCATCAAAACTTAATTCATTTTAGGTGTCTAATAATAGTTTCAAATTGTTTGCTGACAGCATTGCATACTATGTCGGCAGTTGTCGTATATGGCATATATTTATTAGAAACTGGGTTCGTAAATGCTTGGGGAAGAGCTGATGACATCGTATTCATATGTAAAACGATTACTCGCGGTATTGAAGTATCACTTGCATTGATTGTTGTTGGCTACGGCATTTTGACATCCTTAGACGGTGAGCTTATTCTGTGGTTAAATAAACTCAGTTATAATATAATGGCTTCTGACTGACTAGAAACTTTAATTTAACTCGTCATAGATTGTCATGTGAAGATAATGTACATCGTTTAAAATCCTCGAAGATTGCATACAGAGGTTTTCGGAAAGTCTTTAAAAGATTTTTGATAGATATCGAGGACTGTTTTGCAGGTCACTGGACACTGGCAAGCATGGCGGTCTTGGTGCTTTATCTCTATTTTAGTGTTTGGGATCGACTTCAAACTGGAATTGTTAGTGTGCAATTAAGACGTGCAGCAAACTCAAGCTTATCACGATTGCCTCATGTATCGAAAGCAACGCTGCAACAAAGCCGTGATGCATGCGCTATATGTTTATGTGATATGATAGAAGACGTACGCATGACACCTTGCAAGCATCTTTTCCATAGTGTCTGCATACGAAAATGGTTTTGCATTAAACAGGTTTATCTCATAGTTCACTAAGTGCTTAGCTAGTATTTCATTTCCATTTTCTTTAAGAAAAAAGCATAAATTATATGACATTCAGCGTGAAACATGTTTTTACGACATTATTTTAATTTTATTTTTTTGATGTTTTAGTTATATTGCTAAATTTCATAGAAATGTGGAAATTCATTCTTTATTTACTTCAGGTATGTCCTTTGTGTTATTCAGACCTTTGTAAATCTAAGGTCTCTGAAACACTCGATGAATTATTTCTGGAAGAAAGTAACAATATAGATTCTCAAGTGGATACTGAGGATGGGGCTTCTGAGTCATCTGAGGCTGAAAATTTTTCTGACGATGAATATTTTCTTTGGAATTTGCCTGAATGGTTCTGAAATGTATTTAGTTGATATTAGTTAAAATACTTGTTGCGAAAATATGAAAATATCAGAGTTATTGCATTTTTTGTTAATGAGGTATTAGTATTCTTAGCAATCCTTTCATTCCTTCAGGAAACAGTTACAATGTTTATTTATTGCTTTCTTGTGGGTTGCTCACTGCTTCCATGTTTATTCGAATACGAAATACAAATACTGTCTGGAACTGAAATTCTTTACCATTGAAAGCTCTGCTTGTGTAGCACGTAAAATTTTCGTTTTTCTTTTTTCTATTTCTATACGTTAGGTAGATAAATACAGCTTTTGTAACAGTTTAGCATCACTGTCAGGTTTCGTTCCACGTGTTTTGTCCCTCTGTGGTATCAATTGTATCAAAGATTTTCATGCTTAAGCGAGAAACTGTACCATAACACCATTTTTATGTCCAAATTTTACTTTAATTTATTCTGTTTTCAACCATTTCGCTCGTGCTGTTAGTAGTATGCTAAAGTTACGAGTATTTCAAGAACGACTTTGGGTTTTAATCTTTTCATGTCAATATTTCGGTATGTTGATAAATTGCTATGTAATCCGAAGTTATGTAATCTTACAAGCAGATTTTAAGTGAAATCAAGATCGGCTAGCACATATTTCGAGCTTTATTGATGTCATATTGATAGGAAATGTGTAACTCAGTCATGATCTGGTTAAATAACTTCAGGCAAATCAAGAACTTCAGGACGATACTATATTAATATATTGCTGCAAAAAATCCGTATAACCTGGATTTAGAAGCAACTTAAATCGATTAAAGATAACTGTGCTTCTAAAGCTTTACAATTACGATGTGGTGTAACGCTGGAATACTCCTAGGGACGAAAACATTGTGTCGGCGTGCACATCGTCGTTTCTTCGGTAAAGAAAGGAAAATCAGACTTGCAATGCATTTGCGCAATTTCCGGTAGATACATTTTACTTTAATATGCTATCAACTTAGTCTGTAAAGATATCGAAAAGTATATGTTCTTCACAGAGAGGTGTATCCAGACTTCCAGCCTACGTCCGTATATGGGAGGCGAAATTTGTTACGGGAACAGCTGGAACGAAAAGACATGCTGGAGCGTCGTTTGCGAATAGATATTCCAGAATTTTATGTCGGTAAGTAAACTTTTTTTTCCTCATGATGTTCGTTTTCGTCCCACAGAACATTAAAGTTCCAAAACTTACAAAACCTTTTACAAAAAATGATGTTACTGTGCAACCGATATCGTCTCCATAGCCTCATTCAATCTAATTAATAGTGGCCTTGAATCCCGAGGGAATGCGAGGTCTTGAATCCAGAAAGAACATAAGTTGGCTAAGCAGTTTACCACTGGGACACTTCTTGTGGAAACGAAAGGAGTCGGCCATTAAATAATGGAGATTATCGTATTAGAATTCTTTAAATTGTGACTATTTGTAATCGATATTAGCTGGTTTTTTCGTAGTCTTTTACTACTTTTTTTTAAAGGTTCCATTGTTGCCGTTACTTATTCGGATAAAAAACTGGTGGGTTTGAAGAATCGGTTTATGGGAATATGCATTAGTCGCAGGTTAGAAGGGCTCAAAACTCAGTTTACATTACGGAACGTCATCGAGGGAATAGGTTTGTTGCTGCTTCAGTTATCATTTATAATGTCAAAGATTTGACTGTTATTGATATTGACTGTCAGATTAATAATTCTAAAAAAATTGAAGGTGTGGAAGTTATGTACGAAATGTATACCCCAACAATTACCAAAATAGAAGTAATCAAACTGGAAAAGCGTCTGGATGATGATTTAAGCTACTTGGTCGATGCTTATCCGGAATATAGTACATTCAGTATGAACATGGAGCCTGTATCTCATATTACTGGAAAACCAGTACCTGTAAATCCTTTGAAGGTTATCTTTTTATTTCGGACTACCGTTCTTTTTTGAAATTCTTTGAGCTGAAAAGTTGTCTGAACAAGTCCTACTCGACAGAAACATTATCTTTTTCGGTTTTGATGATACAATTATTATGTTGTAATATTTCAATAGTCCAGTGTCTCTGGAGAGCAAGTTTTTTTGAAAGACATAAGTGAAAAATTTCATTTTACAGTATAAATTAAATTTTTATCCCAGTGAAATTTCACTGACTTGAAAACTGAAGAGTTTGGCTTCCTTGTAATATATTTTCTTTGCTTATTCATTTTTTACTCTTTAATAGTTCAATTAAATCTTTTTTAAATTAAAGGTTAAATTGCGTCCACCACCATGGACAAGGAGATGGGAACTTTTTGATTACAAAGGAATAGAGGATGCATGGACTGAGCAAACTCCGTGGTATAAAAAGAAATTGAGGAAAACAAAGGTAGGTCTGACTCTTTTTTTTTGAATTGTAGGAAGAAAATAGAATGTTTCGCACAACCGGAAAATTTTTTCAATGCTACTTAGATTTTGGTCATATTATAGACTTGTCCTTTGTGAATGTATTAAGTTATTTTTACTTTTCTCCTGATATGTTTTTCCTCTGATAAAATTTAGGTTTATTTTAAAATCGAATTACTGTTTCTGAAAGTAAAATGAATATTAATTGTCAGTTAGTCCGACAGCTCAATTAATTAATATTTAGAAAAATTTGTTGCACGAGATATGTAATTCTAGCTCACTGATCTACGCAAATACGATCTCATAGCCGATTATCGCGAAGTAATGACAGATATTGATGAAGAATTGACAATTGAACAGGAAATGTTCGATTTCGAAACCAAAAGACAGCAAGCAGGTGCAACTAAACGGAAGATACTACGATCTGCTGAGCAACCGCATATCAACGATTTATAATTCCTGTTCTCAAAATAATACAGTCATAACGACAAGGTCTAGAATGTTACTTTGACTGATCTTGACATATGTCGTGAAACTGCTTTATTTTACTAACTGAATTAAACTTTTAAAAATATCCAGGAAAGAATTTTCCTATTTCATCTGTTTATGAACCTGTATTATCACCGTCATAAATAATTATTGAGCGTTAAAATTATTGTTGTGATTGCAGTGTTACAGTCATCTTTCTCAAGTACAGATAAATTGCTGGAAAATTTCTATTTTGGTTTGAAAAAAAACTTGGTTTAAAATTTGGAAATATTTTTTATTGACAATGAAATCGCCGCAGCTTATGATTTAAGAATTTAGAAATGATTTTTCTTTTTTTTTTTTTTTAAGAATCTAAATGTTCATTTATTAAATCCATATATTAAATTGTATTAAAATGGTTTCACTGGTAACTAATTGAGTAATGGTGGTCATTTTTTTACTACAGCACTCTTAATTTGAACAATTATTATGATTCTCTATTCTGAAAAGCAAATTTTGGACTATCCCCCTTTTCACAAAAAAAAAAAGATTTCTCATTGTGGACGGCTACAATTGATATTTCTTGGAAGTTCCTGAAATGAGAAGGAAATTCTCAGCTACCAATACTCCAACCGGATCACTTGAGAGAGAGATTTTACGGTCTATCTCTTAGAGATAATCGCATATGGCTTTAGAATTCATCAATCAAGGCATTTTGCGGAAGAAGAACCATCATAAATTCTCTGTATCGGGTCCAGTAGTATCGATCTGTTGTAGTTTCAATAGAGTACAAGCAGTAATGAATGAGTTGAAAAGTGAAGCTTATCGGATATTGCTTCAACTGATACCACCGTGACATAATTAATTAACCCTTTCGTAAGATGCTGTTCATACGAATAACGATACTTTACTTATCCTTCAGGTTTCTGCCAATTCAGAGGGCCTAATAACACTAACACTCGGCAACATCTGTCTATTTGAGGCCAGTAAGTGAGTGGTACCTCTAGTCGCTGAATATCCAGAGACTCAGCCATCGAGTGGATTACGATGTGATTTGCTCACTCAGAACATTCCTCTTTCAGCTGCATTCCCACCCTCCCCTTCAAGTATATTTTGCGTCACGTGCACTTCAGGACAAGCAAGGTATTTGATCCCAGAAATACGCTTGAATCCATGTGTTTGTGTTTTTGAAACGAAACGGAAAGGTAAAGGATAATTGGGTGTACTTATACTACTACTCACATATTGTTTATGCTAAAGTGTGTTATCATTTTATAACTAAGGACACATTTGTGAAGATGCTTGCTAGGGGATAGAGTCCGCAGTTTCGGAGTGCATTTCCGTGAACGGTAGGGAAGAATCCGTGAAGCAGTTCGATTCCAGAATGAGATCAGCGGTGGTAAGTGCCTCTCCCACTTTGACGTACTCAGAATTTTCCCTGCAAATTAAAACCACAGGATCTGGTCTTGCTGCACTCATTTAAATTCATTTCAAAGAAACAAGATATAAATTCCCGACTAATTTTTGCTGTGTCATTAATTTTTCTGTGGTATGTATCGATTTCTAGCTTTGGTTTAGTTCTGTTGTCACCACATTTCTTTGTGTATATACTTTTAGATTAGATTTAGATTGTATGCTTTGTACAAGATGAAACTCTTATCTGTGTGCTTACTTATGATTCCAATACTACTGCTAAAACAGATATCATGCATGAAGTGTTTGATATTTGTTTAAAATGAATTTTTGCAATTAAATTAATCAGCGTTGAATTTGCAAATTGCATGGCAGACAGACATTGACTCATATTGAGAAGCGATTGTGTTTTAGTGTTTTATTTCATAGACCGTTATGTCCGTTCTACATTTCTTACTTCAAGTGAACTGCCTGAAGCAATCGATTAATTCTGTGTTATTTGTTTAAAATTTTTTCTTTAAAACAATGATGTTATGTTGACAGCAATCCAAATGAATCGGAATTCTTTGCAGTTACTCTTGTGTGATGCATTACGTTACGAAATATTGCTGGTTGTGACTTAGGGATTTGATCATTGTGGTAGAGGCTGCTTCATGTACTTATTTACCGAATCACTATTTTCTATTTCATCTATAAGGTTTCGTAGAATGGAACGTGCTGCTGAAGGATCAGATTTAGCGGGTCAGTAGCGGTGCCGACATTATGATGTTGGACTTACTTGTGCTTCATCTGGTGAAATGGAAAAACCTTTTTAGTATTCAAATTTAGAACTGGAGATGTTGGGACTTCGGGAAGGTTTCGCTGGATTTCACTTCTGATGAATCGAAATTGCTTTGTCTGTGACGCTATAAACGTTTTTATTAAAAAGAAAGCTGAATTACCGTATGGATTCTTACCTTCATTTTATTTCCTTTTACAAGTTAGTCGTTTTCTTTGTTAAGGCATCTTTCCATTCTAGAAATAGTTTTCCTCCAGTTACTTTTCTACTTCAAAAAACTGAAGTCACTATCGAGAAAATTTTGGAAGTGTAATTTTGTTTGAAGAGGACTTTAGTTTCAGTGTATATCATTGCACGTTTATATGGTCATGTTAATAGGAAATTGATATAGTTTTATATTATGCGTGGTGGATTGTTGAGCATCAATTTCAACTCTTGACATTCCAAAGCAAAAGGTGGGTTTTTATGATGGTAAGATATTTATATCAGCCAATCGTTTAATATAATGTGACTAGCAAAAATTGAAATATGTTCCAATAATTTCCAAATTCTGTAAGAGAGTTTATGAAGCAATTTTTGAAAAAGATACAATAAAGCAGTCATCAGGTTCTTAATGATTTTTAAACTTAAATCTCTGAATGAAATGTGAGCTTGTCTGAGAAATGTAAAGGGAAGAATAAATTCCTAATATATCTACGACTCTTTTTTAATCCAGCGAAGTGTCACGGTGAGTAAAGCCGTAAAGCAAAGAAAAAGATTCACTCCTTAAATATAGAAAAAATAATTATAAAATTAGTGAGGTGTAACAGTGGTTGCATAGTAATGTTTTCTGACAAATCTGGCTTGTGGAGTATCCAGCACAAAGAGAGGGTCAATATATTGATTAGTTTAATCTCAAGAATTAATATTAGGATCAATATTGATTAGGTCAATGTTATTTTATTTTTTCTCCAAAGATTGGCTGAGTTATAGTGGACAGAAATCCTCTTATGCAGTGGCAATATTTATGAAATAATACTGATAAGGATGCGCTATCACTTCATTTTTACTTTTTTAATTTTTCAGTTCACTATTTCCAGCTATTCTGTAGAATGTTTTGTCAAAAGTATCTGTGATGGATTTGGGCTTGGAAATAGCGCGTTTGGTGGTTAGTAGTCGTGGAGATTCACGGTGTAGCGAACAGATGATTCAAAGAGCTCGTGAAATCATTGAAACTGGTTCTCTACTATCCATACATACATTCATTGTACATCGACAGTGTCGTCTGAAATTCTCTTTATGCACAGATGCTATTTTGCTTGAAGAGTGGTCGATAAAAGTTGTGCCGAAAGAAAGTGCTGATAAAAAGGTTAGTCTTTAAATAAATGACAGGATGAAAAGGAAGTAAATCTGGTTTGCTTGACCATTTGCTATTGTGAAGAAAACTCGAAACCCCATTTTATTATAATAAAATGTTTGATAATTCCCCAAACTTCCATAGTAAGAAAATTTTATCTATTCTAGAAAACGGTTGTCAAAATGAAATTTTGAGTATGACTTTATGCTGTTTATTGCAGATTTTGGATGCTTTGTTTTTGAAAAATGCAATACAGTCTCATTTGCACTTTTCGCAACTTAACTCTTGGATAATTTGTAATGGAGGACAGCTACCAAATGATACGCTTTCTGTATATAGGTTTGCTTCTTTCGTTATTTTAGAAAGTATTCCAGCTCTTTAGAATTTATTTTCTCGAAATATCTCTGAGTGTGTCTATTTTTGCTAATTGCTGGTAGTTAATAGAAGAGTACAGAATCAGTTAAATTTTTTCAGATAATTTACAATTAAACCTTCTCTTAACGACTTTTATCCGTTCTGAAATACAGCCCTCTTTCGTAAGTATTTTTAGGATTTCGCTGAATGGTATGTGTTTGAATGATCAGCTTAGAAATTTTGAAATTCATGAATTTCCTCTTGGACGACTTAATTCTTTATCTTGTGTTTACGTAACGGTCAAGTGGAGAAAATGCGATGCCACTCCACATTTATCGTCATGTTCTGATTCCACTAAGTAATATTTAGCATTGCTTCTAGAATTTGTGATTTCACACTCTGAAAAGTTTTAAATAAAAATGAGTTAATTTTTCCAGATCACCTAATGAGTGGCTGCTGTTTTCACAAGTATTGTCTGATGGAAGAGATTTTATTGAATCATCAGTGCCACTTGTTTGCGAAGCAGTTAGGTGTCAGCAAAATACTGATGAAGGAAAGGTCGAATTTAAAGACGTTGGGAAAAATAACGCGGCTGCACACAGTACTTTTGATAATCACGAAACAAAATTCTACGACCAACTGCTTACAATAGACAGTCATAGTTGCAAGTCACCTAATTTGCATTCTGGTCCACGAATTTGTCATTTTCTCAATTTTCGGAAAGATATAAAAGGTAAATTTCTAAATAATTTAGAATTAAGGGGCAAAAACTTCAAAATTTTAATGGTAGAAATACTTTTGTTTTTTTGCAGTAGTTCTGTACTATATACTTTTATTTATTGGTTACCAGGGTTATTGATTTCTTTTTTCTACTCAAATTATTCATGAGCTATTTGTAGTCAGTATGGGAAATGAAGAAACTATGAAGAAACCTATTACTGAGAGTTTGTTATCGGCATCAGAATCTTCAACAGATAGTAAATCTTTACTGCAAGCGGTTCTTTCATCGCCTGCCTCACGACGAGAGGTTCTGCCACGCCGGAGCCTTATTGCATCAGCATTCCGCTTCATGTCAACAGCATCTAAAGCTTTCTCCAGAACGACTGGTCTACCTCTGAATTCTAGCCCTGCACCGTTTGCTCGCAGTGAAACGAGACTTGTCGAGGAAGAAGGAGGAAAAAGTGCCATAAATAAAGGAGGGACGAAAACTCATATGTTGAGAAAGTTAGCAGCTCATCATTTTTGTATTATATAAATCATGGTCTCTATGTATGCCATTTCAGCCTTGTTGAGATATTGCAAGTATACTTTTCATTTTTGCGATTGGGAAGCTGTTTTTTGGGAACTGGATAACCTTCTGAATGTAATAAAGTGTGCTATTCTCATATGTTAAAATGTTTCCCAGTTTCCAGTAGTTTATAAGGTATTGAGAAAAAAGTTCCGAAATCAAACATTTAAAGTTCTAGATCTTTCAGTGTATCGATAAATGAGAAAGGCAATACTGAAAGTTACTGTGGTACCAGAAAAATTATGTCTTCAAGTAGTGGTTTACTGTGCAACTTTGAGGAAAGTGCATTGAATGGCCGCTTAGATCTGGTTACATCTTTAGACGGTTTTCGTCTTCAGATTGGTAAGTTAATGGTTAATACTAATTGTAACTAACAGGTGTTTTTTTCCCACAGTAAAAACTTGTGCCAACTGATGAGTTATTAAGTTGTTTTAGTACTATTAGCAGAATATCTAATGTTCGAATTAAACTAATAATCTTTCTAGCAGCAAGCGATGAAACTTGTTCTCCGCATCTTACGTTACCAGTTACAACTTTATTTTTTCATGTGCCTGAGGATGAAGCTCCTTTACCATACATGGTTTGTTGATTGATTTTGTCAAGAAACTCTACACTTCGTTTCATATTGATTTACTTAAATTACAAGATTGTTGAAAAGGTTTTTGCGATCCTTTTTTTATAAGAGTATGGAATTGTTTGAGTTTTCTGATTTTGATCGTTTGCAGGGTTTTTGTTCATTGGAGAACATGCGCAAAGGTTACAGAATCCCTAGAAAAGGCATTTTACAGGCGGTAATTATTTGTATGGATTCTGTAGTCTGGAAGTCTTTAGAATCATTGTAGCAGTTTTTTTAGAAAAGCAGATTATTCATTCAAATCCCTGATATCTTCCGAAGTAGTTAATAGTAGACTCTCCACTGAACATGCAAAATTTCATCTAGGAATATTCGCAAAAATGTCATTTTTCGATTTCGGTAATGGCATAACGTCGTGAGAAATACATCACCTAATAGAGAATCAACAGATACCTAAGAAAAGTTGTAGGATCGCCAGTTCACTCGCAGTATTTGATGGAATGGAAAAAGTCGGTAGTTTTATGAAATATTTTTTAATTATTAAATAGTGTGCATTAGATTACCACTGGTGCCATTTTTCCACTTTATATTTCCTAACTTAAGAACGCTAACCAAGGTGCATATCTCTATATCACTTAATGAAATCTTTTTATTACAGGTGTTATTCAATCCTCAAGGTACTGTGGTGCGAATGTTTTTAGTAAAGTTTGACGTTAGCGACATGCCGCCCTCATCACAAACCTTCCTACGGCAACGTACATTTTTTATGCCAGTGGGTTGCACACAAGACGATGTGCTACGCTCTTGGCTTAAATATTTAATTCATTTAAGGTAATCAATTTACCCTTACTTTGCTTCTTTTGAGTTTGTTCTTAATAAATTATAACCGATCGAAGTACTAAACTTTGATATCAAGCTTTCTTGAAGAACCCGTCCTTGGGCTTCATTCATATTCTAAATTCTTGTTCTTTCATTTGTTCAGATGTTTTAAAAGGAATGATAAATAAGCTTTCTTCACAGACGATTCCAAGATATTGCCAAATTTTTTTTCCCGGACATAATATCGTTCCTAAGTGAACAAATTTTGTTAACAAACTTTTTAATATTGCAAAATAACTTGGAAATTATAATTTGACACGTTGGAAAAAAAGTCCAATTATATATGATTTTTTCTAGTTTGGCAACAGATCGTCGTGGCAGATTATATGTCCACACGGATATAAAAATGTTATTTTCGCAGAAAAATGAATTGGAAACGCTGAACTTTGATATGGGAAAGGATATAATCAAATACCAACTTCAGTCTTTTACGGAAATGCCTCGGAATCCGAAATATTCGCCACGGAAGTGATTAATAGTATTTTTTTATTAGAAGTGTTGCACAGTATCTTGACTGGCGTTATATTGTTTTTTAAAAATTTTGGTTTTGACGCCATATAATTGGCTTTTCTTTTTGGTGACATTAGTGTTTTTGCTAGTTTCTATCATTTCTCCAGCTCTGTATTAATTTCTGTACATCCATCTCAATTAAATATGCCATAAAGTTTAATATTCATTAGATTTGGGATAATTTTCAGAATTCACTATTTTTCATGTTTTACAAGGTCTCCTGTATGTTTTTTTTGTCATATTTGTACATTTTGTGGTACATAGTTTAAACCTTTCTGTCCCTTCGTTTACAGCTTCCACTTCATTAACTGATTTTTCTAATTCAGTTTTAAAGTTGAAATAGAAATAATCAACAGCTTAAGAAATCGGAACAAATATATAGTTGCTTTGCTAAAAATATAAGGAATCGAAGTGTTCAGCGATGATGCCTTGTAGGCTTTCAGGAGAAAATGGTAGGCTGGAATTATCTGGGAAATAGAACGTGTAGAAATTTGTAGAGACGTAAAAAGTGACAATAATTCAGCGATGTACATTTCCTAGATTATCATTCAAAATTCCGAGAGTTCCTACTTCGTTCACATAACAAATCTAATTCGACGATTCTTCAGAATTGCCGGTTCCCTGGACCATTTTCCAAATTTTGTCTTAGCAATAAAGATTAATAACAGGAAAAACCAATACACAAGAATCAAAAATGAAATGAAGATGCAAGGTAGATAAAGAATCAACAGAAAGCGTTCCTATCCTTATTACTTGTTCTTTTTCATTTGGGAAATACAGTATGATTTGTTATATTCCACTGCGGACTTGTTACCACTATCATTATCTTTGTGACTATATAACACACTGTTGTGGCGATAAGAAATGCAGTTCAGTTTGGACGTGGTTTATGTATCTAAGAATTACTTCCAAATGCAAATAAATATTAGTCTATCTTGATCTAGTTGTGAATACCTGCGTCTAATCACTATACATTTCCTGATATTATTCCTCAAATTTTTTCATTGCAATGAGTGAAAAATGCCGTAAGACAGCGAATTTCACAGCGACCGAAGATGTTTTTGTAATATATGGTTCATAGATTCGTTCCAGAAGAATTCTGGTTAGGAAGTAGGATGGGTGGTTTACTGGTTGGTGTCTTGTAGACCTTAGGAGTGACAGTAGAAGAATGATTAAACAGAATCAGCGATGCTATTTGACAAAAATTACCACTGGGAAGGAAGGGGGAGATGCACTTGAAATCATTCTCTGAGACTAAACTGTAGCATGATTATGTTGTGTTGCACTCACCTTACTTAATCTTGGAGATTGTTCGAAGCTATGAAGTTTATAGAAGTAATTCCCAAATTCTATTTCTAGCAAAACTTTTCATTTATTTATTCTTGATTTTTCCACTGCCCGAATATATTATATATCTAACCAGTAGCGCACTCAGTACTGCACAGTTGTTTTATTTTATAGCTGAATTTACTAAACAAATCATATTCATTACATAATGCATTTATTGCACTTTATTGTTCTGTAATCTATAAATTCACATTAAATCCTCCATTACTGTGTAATCCGCATATGCAATGTACTCCGATAGCTTCATCCTTGTACATGTATGTAAATGGTACTTTTCTCCTCTACTTATTCCTTTAATGCTTGCCTCTGATATGATAGTTTATTTCATTCATTAAGCGTTTTTCTCTTTCCTTTCAGAAAACTGACATTAGTTTACAATTCCTCCGTAGTTAAGGCTGAATTGTGAGGTTACTCCTTACAACATATTTGGTGACGAGTGTGGGGGAGATATGTTATAACGTAGCTTCGGAGCTGAAGTGCAAATGTGAAGCAGCATACGGGATTCGTAGAAGAAAGTGTTTGTCGTAACTAGGAATGTAATTTCGAGAGTTTATCTTTTTCATATTTGATTGGATAGTCATATGTAGATGCAGTATTGCCAAATGTCAGCTGACTGTGTACTTTATTCAAAGTAATGGATAAGACTGCAAACGGTTCTTTACAAGAAGTTAGGATTAAGGTTGCATATAATTGCTCGAATCTTATATGATGATAATAATATACACAGTGTGTAACATGTAATGCACTGACCCACTTGTCTCAGTCGACTGCGGAGTTCAGTATAATACAGATCATAGTGCCATTTTGATTGGTCTGGAACTGCAACAAATCAAGAATTGAAATTTACCAGGCTTTATCAGGATGGCGAAGATCTCAGCTGTTGGTGAAGGGAATTGGGAATTTGTTAACAACGAACAGGTTGCCGGAAGTGGTCAAGAAAATGAAGCTTATAATATCCAAGATGATGATGACTGGGAAACGATGTATGACGATGACTACGATGGTCAGTACATGTTTATGGTTACTTAAGTTGTTTATCTGATTAGCAGTTGTTGCTCTTGCTAAGAGGAAGAGCTGGAGAGTATGGACATACTTGTTTATGTGACTTGCAAAGTTAACTGGTGACGAGAAAGTAAGTCTTATATTACTTTTTTCGGGAGTTGAAAGGTGATATTTTGGTATTCCAGAACTTTCTTTAAAGAGAGAGCCAAAAAAAAGGACATCCTTATAAATGTTATGGCTACTTGGACTTCCTTATAAATGGTTCTTTTTCAGATTTTACTCGAAAGTTCAGCGGTGACATTAAGGTACTGTTTTTGTTTTTTTTTTTTCCTTTCTTTTTTTTCCAGTCTCTCTTATTCTGCTTTTTTGTCACAAATATGTAGATCGTTTTGGTAACATTCTTTTTTAGTTAGATGCTATATCAATGAATGCTATGTCGAAAGAGATTACAGGTGGGTTTTCTCTCTATTCACATTTTAAACCTTTCAATTTTTATTATGTAATTTCTCTTGTGGTTTAAAATTTATTTTTTGACTCGGTTTAAATTAGTGACAGGTACTATACTGTTTATAGAGAAAGAAGCCGAGTATGATTATTATGGCTGAAATATTCATGTTAACTTAAAAGGTTTAAAGTAGATCCGAAGTTTGTTAGGGGAACAAAATAAGCAGGTGGTTTGCATTTCATAATTTTGTGAATGTTCACTACAGATCGATTTAATTTGGATAAGATATGGAAACTAACAGAAGGGTTTCCTACGATGAGAACCATATGCAAAGATCGTTCTGACAGAGCAACTGCGGAACAGGTAGTAAATTTTTTTTTGCATCATAAGAAGATCAAGTGCTATTTTAATGTCTGCTCTCCATTTTTATTATATTTCTGCTTATTAAAACCTTTGCATAATAAGTCATTTTGTTCAACGTAAAATATTTTCTAATGCGGAAATCACACATTAAATATATAGTTTACACATATAATTTTTTATTATCTCTTTTGCTTTTCAAGGTTATGGATAAACGTACTTTGCTAGTATTAAGAGGACTTTTGCAACGGAATATTTTCGACAGAATCGAAGGATGCATTAGTACTGGTAAAGAGGCGAATGTTTATCATGCCATAACAACTGACGACAAAAGTCTTGCTTTAAAGGTCTATAAAACAAGTGTACTCATTTTTCGGGATCGTGATAGATATGTCAGTGGTGAATTCAGGTTGTTTAGTCTTATGTTCATATTTAGTTTTTAACGTATTTTTCTTATTGTGAACTTCAGTCGTACTTACAAAAAGACTGGTGTTTTTCTGTTTGCTCGTACTTCTACATTAATTTTGAATCCGACTGAAGATTTTTTTAGTAAACTGAGAATTACTTTGCTAGATTGTGAGATTTCAGTGTTATGAAGTGCAGGAATTTATTATTGTCGACAAGGTCCTTAACTCAAACTGAGACATTTCTACCAAAAAAACCCTTTAACTTGCTTTATGTAGGTATCGGCATGGCTATTGCAAGCGTAACCCAAGAAAAATGATCACAGTATGGGCAGAAAAAGAAATGAGGAACTTGTCCCGAATGCATTCTGCTGGACTTCCAGTTCCGAAACCTATAATCGTCAAGCAGAATGTTCTAGTGATGGACTTCATTGGTACCAGTGGTTGGCCGGCACCACTTTTAAAAGTTCGTACGAACTTTAGTGATTTTTCATGCTACGAAATACATATCACAGAGAATCGAGTTCGAACGAAAAATTCATACTTTATTATTTTTTCATTTCGTTCTTGAATTATTTTTATTTAGGATGTTAAACTGTCACAAGAGCTTGCTAATGACTTTTATATTGAATTAGTGGGTTATATGCGAAACATGTATCGAGAATGCCGACTGGTGCATGCTGATTTGTCTGAGTACAATATTATGGTAATAGAGAGAAAACTTTACATAATCGATGTATCACAATCGGTAGAACACGACCATCCACGGTCGCTGGAATTTCTTCGTTCAGATTGTTCAAATATCACGAAGTTTTTCAGAAGCAATGGTGTAAGTTTTCGTATGTTTAAAGTGTCTTTCCTGTGTGTGTGTATTTTTTTTTTTTTTTTTCTACACTTTAGGACCTACTGAATTCATCAGATTCGAACTGAGCGTAATGTAACTGCAGGTTCCCGTGCTTTCTATCAAAGATCTTTTTCTTTTGGTAGTCGATCCATCTGTCGAAACAGAAAATGAAATAAGAGAGCTTATGAGTAAAAGGTGGTTTCTTTTTATCAGTGCAATTTTCTTCTCCTTTTCATTGTTTTGAAATACAACACTTTTACAACACAAGACCTTTTGAAATTCATAACATCTTCTTGAATTTAATTTAATCCGATTTAACGACATATTGCATCATTATTTTCTGACTCCGCAAAATAATAAATTTTGGTGGATAACGGTGATTGAATTTAGTGGCGCATCTTCCATTATATTATCAGCTTATTAATGAGGTATAGTGGTGTTCAAAGTTCTTGCTTAAGAAATAATTACATTATTTTTCTCAAAGATCGAAAAGTTCACATGGCGAGCACACATGGCATATATTTAGTTAAGGCTAATGTTTATTGAACTTATTTTAATGTCATTTTCGTTCTTTGAGAAAAATTTTCAGAACTGTTGAAGACTTGCCCTACGATGCTGTGTTTATGAATGCTTTTATTGCTCATAAATTAGAACAGGTATTACACTTTGAACGTGATCAACAGATTGAGAAAGCAGGAAAAGAGATTCCAAATCCCTTCCAGATGATGATCTCTCAGGTGAAGAAGGCCGAAAATAGAAGGGAGAATGAGGTGAATATCATTTCACATTTTGAGGGTGTAGTTTTTTCATTTTTTTCATTGTTAGACATTTTGTTCCACGTCAGTTTATTGAATGGTTGCTCTTGTGAAAGAGCATTTTTCATAGTTCTCTTTAGCATTCTTAGCTTTTCGTCTTTATGAAAGCATTAAGATGCAATGGTTCTATGGCTTTTTCCTTTCTGAAGTTCGCTTTTGTTGGATTTTTATCTTATATTTTTTAAAAGTTCAGTGCAACTTATTCCTTGCAGGAGTATCAGCTTGAAAATACAGAAGCAGAGAATCTGAGCGATCTCAATCAATATACAGAATCATCTGTGTTGGAAGAGAAAAAGCAAAAAATTCATAAAGCAACTATCTATGTGCGCAATCGGGGTGAATCACCAAATACAAAAAAGGTCCATTGAAAAATTCAAACTGTACACACTTCTAGATTTATAAGTGGTCTAATTTTAGAATAATCAAATCCTCCACACTTGCCTTTCAGAATTAATAAATCAATTAATACAAATTTAAACAAATGTAATACATGGATATAAAGATTTTATGTGATGTTTACTGTTCAGATAGGGCATTGTTAGCTACTAGTTGTCTTTTAAAGAGACATGTGAAAGAAAAAAATTAATTTGTTGAATAAAATTCGCTAGCAAAGTGAGTCCGTTCAAAGTGAATAGAAGTGAGTAGAATTGGTCCTACAAATATGATAGGTTTTTTTTTATCCACTAAAATATTTTCAGACCTACTTAGCATTAAAATGCTTGAGTAGTACATCATATCAACCGATAGTCAAACGTATAATAATAGTTTTTTCATGTTAGATATTAAAGAATGCGTTTTTCTAATCAATTATGTTTAGCGACTTTTTATTTCGCTTAGATTCTTATTGAGGTTGTTAACTACTGACTTTAGAAACTGACAGATCTTGAATTAGTCTGATGGAATTTAAAGAAATGAGCAGTCGAGTCACTCCTCATTTTGTAAATGTTATGTTGTTTTGTTTGTAAACTTAGTGAACGAAGTTATGTCGTCGACTTAGCTTCTTCGGTATTGAAATTTAAAATTTTCGAGATTCATAATTGCTGCTGAAATTCACTTTTACCTTTATAACATCAGTGCCAAACGGAATGTTTCTGTGCTGTTAAGGGTTAATTTGAAGACACGCAATTAAACTTAAAACTATATGTATGCCATTAATTAATTTTCTATTTAGGAACGGAAACGACTGATAAAAGAGGAGAAGCGTGCTAATCGGTTAGTGAAGATCCCGAAACATATTAAGAAACGCCATAATAAAGCAAATAAATGTCGATAATAATATCTTTATGAAATAAAATGAGTTGAATTGATGTATTCTTATTTTCTTATGCTCTCACTCTGTTCTAAAGTATTAGTGGGTTATTCAAGAGGAAATGAAAACTTTGTTCTTTGTAAACTTCAATCTTCTTATCTTTTATCTTGCTTGACGTCGTATAGGTGTTCTTCCCGCGATTCACCATTTTTCCTTTTTTCGTTCACAGAATGTTTGAAGTTGTATTATTGAGTGTTTTCAAAAAGTGATTGAAAATACACTTGTAACAACTGTCAATTAGTTTACGATCGTTTATGTTCGTTCCTTAACTATCTTCATTAAGAAGTTGTGACCATAGATTTCAATTATGGCTACTTATTAACAGTTATGTCACATATTGTTGTTATATATTTTTTGTAAATAAATGGAGTCAATTAAAAATCAATTAAAAAAAGTTCGATAAGGATTTTGTCTGATAATAGTAAAAATTGTTAATAGCTTATAACTCCAAAAAAACATTCTGAATAAAATGTTTGCATATGCTTTTTCTCTTCAGTCTTTTCTGTGGAGAGATTCAAGAATCGGGTAAGAGGATATAATAGAAGTTCAGTCTTGCTGTAAACTAGCGCATGCCTTATATGCATGCTACTGCTTTACATTGCTGGGGCTTGCTTTTTAATTAGTCAGGTTTGGGACAGATTTAAAGCTTGATAATGCTGATTTAACAAATGGATCGCCAACTCTCACCTCGTAGCATTTACCTGGGACATTTCAATTGTCGCAGCAAAGCTACTTAGTCGTAAGTCCTCTGGTTACTTCCTGGCTAGGTCATTTCATCACTCGTTCTATGCTCAAGGCGATTGCTCTCTCGTCCTGTTGGCACAGAACGAGTCTTCTCCATTTAAAGTGCTGAGCATTTGTTTGACGCTAGCTTGCGTTAGTTTGGAATTATTTTTGGGATGGGCGTAAATTAAGTACGGCAAGATATGTTCTACTACTTGCCTTATCACCGCTAATTTTTGGAACAGACGGCAGTTGGAAAAGAAATCAAGTGTAGAGAAAGTATTGGACTGTTCAAGTGATTCATGCAGTGTTAGACTTCAAGAAACATGTAGGAGGTTGTTGGTTTGAAATGGTACAAAATGGAAGTAAGTCAGGTGGCAAGGATTATTTACAAATTTATAATCGTACAAATGCAGTAGTGTAATTAATTGTATGGACAAGCGGGAGAAAAGAGATACATTATATGCATGGAACTTTGACCTCTTTGATCTTTTATAAGATGTTCACTGAGAACAAGAACTCTTAGCTAATTAAAAAGGATAAGTTAAGAAAGCAGATAATCAACCGATGATGTAACTTATTGCTATTTCTGTTATTATTACCACTACTAATTACTGATCGTTATTATTGGTACTAATTGTTCTTATTATCAAGAGGTAATACCATATAGTTTAGTTTAGTTTGTTAAAAAAGAAAGTGAAATGAGATAGAAGCCATGTAAGTTCAGGTAAGAAGCTAAACTCTCCATTCCTTGCATCTCATTCAACCTATGTTTTGCAGTACCTGCTTTGATTGTCCTTGCGATAGTGACTTTGAATTACTCTGAAAGATACTTTAAGTAGCATCTTCACCCTTCAAAACTTCTAAATTTGTAGCAAACTTATTAGCATTTTTCAACCAATTCAAGTTTATTTAAAAAGAAGAATAGCTGATTTGCGAGATGATGGAAATGCTAAAAATGAAGAATTCTCAGGCAGTAGAGATTGGTTGAAAAATGCTAATAAGTGGGAGAGTTTGAAGAGCAGTAAATGAGAGAAATGAACTACTGTGAGGAGATGGATGAGTGCAACTGAAGGAGTGGTTTGCTTTATTTCCAGAAATGCTTCCATCAATTAAACAACGATTGATTTCAAGTTTTGCCTAGGTAGGCTAGACTGTGCATATATTTTTTGGTGTCTCGTTGTCATGGTAGCATGCCTATCAGTTGCACGTTGAAACTACCTATCCCTTGGCTTCTTGATGAGATCAATTTTCAATACGGTTCCATATTCATTCTCTTTCCTTCCTTTCCTCTTGCAAGATCATTCAGATTCCTTTCATCATGTTCCCTCATCTCTCGAAAGTACAACATTTCATAAAGAATGCTGATTCCGTCTTCATTTCTTCGCTAGCAAATGTAATTATAGGGTAGAACCATTACAGTTTGGCATAAGTAAAAGTGAAGAAAGGATCAGTTGAAGGAACTGTTGCTGAAGCAGTCTTCCTTCTCGAATTGTTTGCCACCTCTCTCACCCAAACAACTCTCAGCTAGTGGTCGGAGAAGATTTTATCCACTTCCTTCATTCACTGCTGCTAACTTATCAGGATGGTTGTAGGAGTAATTCATTAAATGTTTTTTGTTCACCGCAATTTTATCGACACATTCCTATGATTCATCGAGGTCTCTCATCCATTTCTTTTATTCTTCAATTTTATGAAAAAAGGATTCGAAATGTGCTTAAATGGGCTTTATTTGATAAAGCATAAATTATTGATGACGTATTTCCTGCAACTATTGCTCCTGTTTGATTAGTTATTGCTTCAGTAACTGTTTTGGCATCTTTCATATCGACAATTAATTACCGAATTTGGTGAAATAAAGAGCAAAGCTTGTCGTGGTAAGTTAAATAATTGTTTACTGAGAACTTGGTAAGCACATCGGCTGCAATCTTTTTGAAGTTAGTTTGCTATATAAGTTGCAAAAATTCCTGAAAAATTTTGACTAAATTTCATTTCCTTGTCTAAGATATTCTGGTAAGTGGTAAGCGGTGATTTTAGAAATCTGTTCCCCTGACGTAGAAACGCATAATATGCTTTTATTACTTCTCGTTATGCTTTCGAAAGGATCTATTCTCTCGTAAACAGTTTTGTGTGAGAGCCTCGTAATCCGAGAAGTTATCGAGAAGTTATCATTACTACGTTGACGTGAAAGATAGCATTTTTTCGGCACATCAACAACAGATTTGCTCTTCGCACTTTCGAGAAGATTTCGACTTGTTACAACCATTAGAATTTTCGAAATCTTTACCTTAAATGTACCTGTGATTTAGTGATTTTGAAAGTCATTTGTAAATATCAATTTATAGTTGAGTATTGGTATACAAAGAATGTCTTAATTGGAAAGTTGTTTAGTATATGAAAAGGTAAGAGAAGCATGATGACGGGAGAGTGGGGGAAGGTAAAGTTTTGGGGATGATCATGTGATGCATCAATTGAGTGCCATAACGATACTGTGACGACGATTCAGAGAGCACTAGGAACTGTTATTACCTTGCGGCGGTTTCCTGAAGAAGGGAATACTTCGTGAAGCGGAAATTGTCTTTTATTATCTTTATTGAAAGTGATGAGAGCTCAATAATATAAGATCGACAGTTAGTTTATGCCATTCATTTCGCTCCGTAATAAATTTTCGGCAGGCTTGTTTTTTCCTTTTTGTACAAGAAGTAATCTTCGAATTACTTATTACCTGTTTGTGTTGGCAGTAAATAATGGAGAAGCAGCTTGTATTGCATTTACCTTTTCTATTTGATACATTTCCACAACTTATTAAAAATTCTCATCACCCACTGTATGTAATAGCCCGAGTATGTAAAGGCACTTGTAGCCTTCCTTATTGTTGCTGAAGTAACGCTGTTCGCTTGTTGCGTTGGACAAATCATTACTAATAACAATAGTTTTTGAAGTTGATGTGATATGTGTCTATTAAACTTAGTTTGAAATGTTAACGATAATTTGATGGATGTAAATACTCAAATTGTTGTAGTACTCAGTGGAATAATGTGCTTAATATTTGGCTATTTATAGCAAGGAAAAGTAAGGTAATGTTATGTGAACCAGTTTATTGATTTTGTGCTTTTAATTTATTGTTTATATTTCAAGTAACGAAAACAACTTCAGAGGACGGAGTGGAAGGTTGGTATTAGGTGGGTGTATTTATCTTTTTTTCGTCCCTTCTCCCTCTTTTTGACACTTTTTTCTTCCCTTGTCGAAACCCTCTCCTTATTTCATCTTATTTCATTACAAAAAAAAACCCCTTACTCTACCTGACGACTCTTCACGTGAACGTTTCCGACTTATTGTCGGTCAGGGTTTTATAAGAGCACGCATGGTAGTACGTCTTTGATCACTGTCGTGTTTCACCCAAATCATTTGCATTGTTACATTCGATTCTGAAAAGAAATTTCTTTCGTCTAGGCTGCCACGACTCATTCATTCGGTCCTTCCCTAACAATTTGCTTTGCTGCATTTATTAGCGAAATGAACTTGACGCTTGACTTTTTTTTCATTGCTGAAATTCCTTGAACTTGTGGGCGAATCATCTCAACGCTAGCACTACATGCATCGAAGCGTATAATGCTCAGTCAGTTGCGTTGAAACTTACAATGCAGAAAAACATAACTAACTCTAAAATGAGTGAAGTGTCAAGTGACCTTCACCTATGATTTATAAACGAATGAATCATTTGACAGTTTCCTTACGATGCCAATCGATTTACCCGCATTATAAAAGACTGATATGACAGTTGCTGTCGTTATATGCCATCGTTCCCTATTAGTTCTCCAAGTTACTCACTCTTCTTATTAAGCAAAGAGTGATGAATTTTTGTCCTGATTAAGTATATCTGAAGAACAACTTATAAATGCTAGTTTTGGTTAATATATGCCACTACATTCAGTACTTTTGTACATATTTTTCTTTAGAATTAAAGTAATTTATTGTTAAGGAACATATTGGTAAGAAAATCACATTACATGTTGCTTCCTCTTGCAGGTACCATTTGCCTTCATTTTAATCGCAGAACGATTCAGTGCGAGCGTATGGTAATATGTATTTGTCCACATTATCGTTATAACTATCATTATTTTCCATGTTTTATATGTTTTTATAAACGAATTAAATTATTGCGAACTTCTTTATTGTCGGTCTGTTCCCCATCGTACATTGCACGACCACATTTTTGATTATTTAAGTAGATCTGTTGAACTGTTTTTCAAAATGTAGAAAATATTCTGTGTAATATATCATCCTCATTCCACTTTTGTGTCATTATGAGATATCTGATAGATATATCTCATT
Source organism: Setaria equina (assembly GCA_003012265.1). NCBI lineage: Eukaryota > Metazoa > Nematoda > Chromadorea > Rhabditida > Setariidae > Setaria > Setaria equina. Next base: position 55,620 of record PQVD01000567.1, on the reverse strand, counting down.
CAAAACCAAAGTTTTTGAAGGCATAAAAATGTTGTTTCGCAGGGATTGTGCATATTTCCAATAAAAGATCGATTTATTGCCAAGCTAGAATCTTTCTATTCTACACTGTTCGAAGATTTAGCATTTCCTTTATGTGTACTTAGTTGACCCGAAGGAACTCGAGTTTATAGAAGTGACCTCCTAGAAATACGATTATTTGTGCAGCGTTTTGATTTTAAATATCGTTAAGTCATCCTAAATTACATAGTCTTATAGTAATGAAAGTGTAAATCAAATGTCGTATGTATGCATATTCGATAGTGAACTATTTTGAAGCGATTAATTTATGGATGACACCGTTCGGAATACAGCAATGAATCGATCCAGTTACATGAGTTCAAATCGTAAGGATAATGCGGAAGAAGTTGCCAGACGGCGAGCAGCTCTGCAGCAAGAAATCGAACAGAGGTTCTTCCCTTTCTTGAATTTTTTTTTTTTTTTTTTTTAGAAATTGGTTGGCTTTCTTTCTCAGAGACAGTTATTGGCTATATGGAACAGTCTTTTTATTTATTATTTCGAACTCTTGATAGAATAGATTTGTGATTAAATTTAGTAGTGGTGAGAATTGTCCAAGTTTGCATATAAATTTTTGTCTTTTTTTCTTGTATTTTAAATCGAACTTTACCACTGTGATGTTAGAGGATTAATGATATTTTTAACTGACATTTTTTGTGGAAAAATACCTTCTTTTTAAAAATATTGGACATCAGTTTAATAAATGCGTTTAATAACAAGAATTAAAATGCACATAGTTATAAAGTTCAGTTACTCTTCATCGTCGGGTAATATTTGAGGTATGGAATACTGAATGATCTAAAGAATGAGGGAAAAGGTTTTGTCGAATAATTGGAATATATTTTCTTATGTTAGATATTAGCCATCAAAAGTATGCTCCATCAGATAAGCACCAAAGAGGTAGTTTGCCGAAGAGTGTGTTTAATTGGCATAATTCCATTCTATTCATTATTTTGCAGACAGAAGTTGGCAAGAAAATTGCAAGACGAGAAAATGGCTCGAGCCGTCGCTCAGAAAGAAGAAGTAAGCTTATTTATAAATTAACAAATTTATTTCTGTGGAATTATAGAATTGTCTTATCTTTGAATCATATAATCCGCAGTACTAATGGCTAACTTAATTCTGTATTTCTGTGCTTTAAAAATATTCAGTCCAAGTATTATTTAAAAACCATGTTCATGTAGTTGCCATAAATAGTGCCTGTCTAATTTGATCACTGCATTTTGCATCTTCCCATCCTTTATTTATAGCATCTAATGAAACAGCGGAAAGCTCAACAACGGGAAATGTTACGTGCGAAGGCGGTTCTGGATCGTCGCACTCAAGTTTTGGCAAATAAGGAAAGAGAGAAAAAAGAAGTAATCAGGATTGGCTTTTTTTTAGTAAAATACAACTAACGGTGCCAAAATTTTTAGCTTTTCAGACTCTCTTCACTTAATTTTATATATTTAAATTAATTTAACTTATGTTTAAATGCTTAGGCTGTGTTAGCAAAAGTACATGCAGTGGCTTCACGTCTTACAGCACAGCATAAATCACGACCATTATATGCCTTCGGTAGCAGCACACCTCGTGAGCTGGAGTATCTGACGCATCTCACTAAGGAACAAAAGGTTTGTGATACAAAAGTTCAAATCTGAATATGATTATTGTAGAGGTTAGTCCTGAGTATATGTTTAGTTTAGCTCATTCATCTTGACAATAGTTTTTTGTAAACCATTAAATGCCATTTTTCAGGTCTATGACCGCAAGCTCATGCCGTCTGATCGTAGTCCAACTGCAGCATCAGGTTCATCTAGTCATATAACACTGACTCCACCTTATGACTCGCGTAATCTTACATCTGGAGTATCGATGACTGGAAGTCTCTATGTCGCGCGATCCGAATTAAAAACACGCCATAGGCTTGCATTAAATCATATGACGCAGTCAATGATGGTTACACCGAAATTAGTTAAGATTAAAAATATCAATCATACACCCGGTAATTCTTTTATTGGACTATACAATTTGTAACTGTACGTATCATAGAACATTGATATTTAGTTTACATTTTATTTACTTTAAGTACTTCTGATTTGCAATATAGCATATTAAAAGGCATTTTATTGGCAGGAAAATTATCTTAGAATACAATAAACTTAATTTATGCTTACTTTGTGCGGGTTTACTGGACAACACTTCAAAATATTATCGAAGTCAATTTAGTAACAGTAAATATCATCTATTCCACTTTGATAAATGCATGCTAGTTAAAATATTATAACGTAGTGTTTTTTTGGTCAGCGATGTTGATTCCTTAATAGGAGGAACATGGTTTAAGACAATAATAAAAACCAAAAAATGCGTAAAATCATATAATCTTTTTAGTTCATCATTCGGTGACGGCACAGCATTCAACAATTACTACAAAGGCAACGCCATTTGTGATGGCTGAGGCGCATATTGCACCAAAAAAGTTCGTTCAGAAATACATGTCAGCATGTAGACAATGGTCAGGAATAGTGCAGTCCAAGTGAGTATTTTATTGATTTTATATTTTCGGTCATTGACATAATAATTGCCTTTGATTTCTTCTGATCACCAGGTAGTTAGTCTATTGCTTTATTTCAGGCCTCCTGAAAGGAACAATAGTACTTTGAAATCTGAACCGATGTCAAGAAGAATACATAAACCAGCTGGGCCAAAAACTAATAGCGAAGCAAAGGCTGAAATTGTGTTAGGAAAGTTATCCAATGATCAAATGAACGGAACATCTGTGGTTCTGGAAAGAAACGAGGAAGAAGACGATCTCAAAGTTCATGATATAGCTACTACGGAAGCTAAAAACGCCATAGGTTTGAAGGGAATCGTGAACTTAGTTCATGCTACCAATGAAATGAAGAAGTTCGATAAAAATGATGTTGTGTTGAAAGATTCTGGAAAGAAAAAGTTGGAGGATGCAGGCGAAACATATAAAGATGTGAATGAAATTCAGGACGGTAACAGAAGTGTGAGAAGGGAGATGGTGCTTGAAAGTGCATCATGTCGCGTAACAGAAGCTGTTATTGTTGAAGATCCTCCACTGCTTAGCCTTGTATCTGGAGGTGAGGACAATTTTGTAGATGAGTCCAGGACGAATTCTGATACGATAACTGTGAGGGTTAATGCATCATCTGATGAAGAAGGAGGAATGCATGCGAAGCAAGAGGAGAAAAATGATGTAGGAGAAGCTGGACCCCAGAATGTTACGCATGATGAAAAAATATCAGAAGTAGTTCGCTGTGATCATGCTTTAATGCATCAAGATTTGCTGAAGATTAAAGTTATTGATGAAAGACAAGATTTAGAAAGCGCAATGAAGGTTTGCTCTTTAGAAGAAATTGAAAGCATTTTCACATAAAATTTGTATTTGTTTCTTAGAATTCCAAAATAAAAAGTCGTAATTTTCATGTTTTTTTCTTTGTATAATTAATGGATTCATTAATTCTTCCATTTCAGATCATCGTAGAGGAAGGATCATTGATTATAAACAAAGAACTTTCTGGAAATGGAAGACTTAAGAGAGTAATTATTGAAAAGCCTTACGAAACAGCACAAAATAAGGAAGAAAATATTATATCCGTCACTGAAGAAAATGATAATTTTGCTGGGGAAAAAAAAGCTGGATCACCGGGTCAAAGCTACTCAGTACTGATTGAGAACGGGATGGAAACTGTTTCAGAAGGTTCGAAATTGGCAGAAGAAAGCAAATCGCTGAAAGAAAGACGTCGAATTCAAGATGAACTTTTAGAGAGAGAGCAGCGTGAACGTGAAATTCGAAAAGCTAAACTGGCGTCTATTATGAGCCGAACACGCGGTGGTGCTCTTCCAGCGGCCGTCGTCACTCCACCTACGCATGTTGAAAATGCTGAGGTGAATTTTTATTTTTGTTATTATACTTCTCTGGCCGGAATTAAATCTGCTTTAAATTCGTTTCGTAAAAATTATATCAAGACGAGCATAATACACTGTATATTATCGTTCAACGATTTTCATTGCCATTGAATCGATTTCTTTAAACGATGTGATTTATTTTGATTCGGCTGATTTTATTGTTGGTGAAGTTCCACTAGTAGAAAAATAGTAGAAGGGATACTACACAAACTTTTCCTGTGACATAGGGATAGTTTCCATGAAAAATAAAATAATGAAGAAATTGTAGGCATAAATTCATTGTATTTCAGATTATTGTGCAGGAAGACCTGAAACACAGAAGTAGTGTTCCTTTGGCAAATGATTATATGCCAATGAAAAATGCCCTCAGTCATACTGCTGCTTCTGTTCTGCAGGTTACTCTTAACTTTTGCACTTTCCAGAATTCTTTCCCCTTGTCTCAACTACCTTATTTATGTTCCATAGTTTTGGTGAGAGAGAGCTTTTGTTATATGGTTTTTGTATATTTCTCAGTAACTTCGAAAGCCTAGAATTCAAATACATTCTTGATATTTTTAGAAGCTGGCGACAACAAATCCTAAACTGTTGTCTGTGCTGCAGCGCAATGGCTCTAACCAGTCACTAGCTGATGAACTGTCAGCAGCTGATCCGTCCATGTCAGTAACACTTCCAGGTCAACCGATTGGATCGATTGCTAGTCACGAAGGCTCTGCAACAATGCGGCATTTGCCCTTTGAGCCCGATATTAATCATCGACCTGTTGCCATGAAATAACTTAGCGTTTACACTCTTGTTTTGATTGACTGTAAGAGTTACTTTTTATACAAAAAAATATTTTCATTCCTTTTCAAGCTTCCTAGGCTAAGCACTCGAACAGGATGTCATTTCAGATGGATTTCGAGGTAATGTTGAAATGCAATTATCTGTTCAGCAGTTTGTCTAGTGTTATATATGCTCACGTAAAATTACTTAATTATTGAATGGTTAAGTAGGATAACATAAACATATGCCTATTGTGTAAAAGTGCTGCAAACTATTTAAGTTATAAATGTAAAATGGTAATTTGTATATGTTGTTGCTACTGTATGTGTATGTTTTTGATCGAGTGCCACTGAACGAGTGTTAATGGTACATTTGGGTTTATTTCTTCGTATTTTCGGATTTTCGAATTATTCTTACAACAAAGAACACCAAGAAATTATATATATATGTAGAAAGAGAAAATTTATTAGACGGAAAGATCTACAAACGAAAGAGAGGTTTGCATGCTATTTTCTTGAAATGTAAATTTAGTGATCTTAGTCACAGCTAATCCATACAGGAATATCATCATTAAAATGTCAAACAATATTACATTTTAACAGTTATTATTTATGCATGATTATCAAGTGCTGAGGTCATGCCACTGTATTATCAGTGTTTTTATCCTTTAAGAAACAACTAGTGTTAACTGTGCTAAAATTGAATGAACAGAGATTTCTTTAAACACTTGCAGAGATCTCTTCAGACATTCGAGATTTTCCTTTTGGTTTTTTTTAGTTTCAAATTCCAATTAAATGATGGGAACACCGTCCTTCGATGTTGGCACTGCAATTTATTGCCAAATGAACTGTTTAATATGTTACAGATGACAAATGGTACCATGTTTATGGTTTATAATAACTTGAAACTGTGAGGACAAATTAAAAGAGAAAAAGTATATTCAAAGAAATTGTTTAGTGAAATCAGTCCTCTTATGTATCACTTGTATTGCTGAGGTCAATTCAAAAAGTATAGAGCTACGGTTATATCGTCAAACTAGTTTGAAAAATGAATAACTTGTTGGGGATGTGACCTTTATAATGATCTTGGCGTCTTGATGTAGGATCTCTCATGCTTCATGTCATTTTATGCTTGTGATATTTGTAGGAATGGCTCATTTCATAATAGTAGTTGCTTAAATTTTGCTTCTGATTTTTTATACATTTAAAGTGAACGTGTTGTTTTATTGGCTCTAGTTCTTTCATTAAATTTCACTTTTCGCTGTGTTTATATATATATATATATATATAATTAAAGACCTCTAAATAAATTGATGTTTTTTCCTTTTTCCTTTTCTTTTTTTTTTTGGCGACATTGTTGTGAGCGTACTTTTTACCGAAAGATCTAAGTTTAGAAAGTTTCATGTTAGGTGGTTGTGTCTCAAACCGATATGGAATGTATGAAATGGGGATTATTTTGAATGGTACAATTTGGTTTCTTTACATTATTGTCTTGGAAAGTTTCCTCCCCAGTGTACATCAATCATCACGAATAGATAACTGTGGATCCTATGAGATCTTAAAATATTCACAGAAAGGGTATTCCGGTTTGAAGATGTATGGTTTGTTTTTACATTGTAAATGGAATCAGTTGGTGCAATGCTGTCGACTGTCTTCACGTCATGTTCAATTATCATTCAAAAGATTTGATGGCAAAAATGAAGCTGGAAAACAGATATCACCACTTGTCATTTTACATGGATTGTTTGGACAGAAATCGAATTGGCAGTCGATTGCATCTAATCTGCGTCGTATTTTGAAAAATACTGTGTTTACGTTAGACCTACGGAATCACGGTTAGTTCCGATTATGCTTTCGTGGAAAACGGAATCAGTCGAGGCAGTTTAGTGTCGCTTTCCAAATATAATTTTATTTGTTTCCTTCGTTTATAAACTTGATAGGTTCTTTTGTCCTTTATGAATACATTGGACCTGGATTTCAACTAACAATTATAGGTATTTGGTTCATTATAGCGACCTTATTTATGTGACATTAATAATCTCTGTGGCATGTCCATTATGTCGAAAAGTAAGAATCTATTTTAAGAAAATTTTTAGTTACCGATGGATATTAAAGGTTTATTGAGATAGTCGTATTCAGTTATTCAGCAATATTTATCACTTTTCAGGCAGTTCCCCATGGCATTCTACGATGACTTATGCTGAAATGGCAAGTGACGTTCGTTACTTTATTGACGAAATAATACCACAACAAGTAGGCGAATTCTCAAAAGTTCATCTTCTTGGGCATTCAATGGGTGGCAAAACAGCAATGCGTCTTGCCTTGATGGAGGATAGTGACTTACGTCTCAAGTCATTGATTGTGGAAGATATAGCTCCAAAGGCATACAATTCTTTCACGTTTTTTCAAAGAGCTATCGAAGCTATGAAATCTGCTAACTTGACTGGCGATCGTACTGAAATTGAACAGGAACTGGCTGCAACAATTACTGACCGAACGACGCGGCTATTTTTATTGACGAATTTGATTCCGACAGAGGATCGTATGTATCGCTGGCGGTTCAACCTGGATTCCATCTTACATCATATTGGAGAACTTTGTGGTAACGCTGGTTTAGAGAATAAGGGTATATATAATGGAAGGTGTTTGTTTGTTTCTGGTGGTATTTCAGATTATGTTTTGCCTAGTGATCATCCTCTAATTCTAAAACATTTCCCAAAAGCACAATTTTCAGTAATTCCTGGGGCAGCTCACTGGGTTCATGCCGAAAAACCCTTTGAATTTACTGATGTTGTTGCTAAATTTATTCATTCTGTTGAACATGTGTAGAAAAAAAAACATATAGGTAGCGCAAAAATGGATAAAAAAATAGGTTTTTACTTCTATGTTTGGTAAATGCTTGAAAATATGTTTTTATGCTTTCATCTCCTATTAAGGTATCAATATGCTTTCTTCTGTATGCTCCCAGAACTTTTTTCCCTTCGGAAACTAGAAGACAGAAGTTAATCAACTTTGTAAGTTGAGAACTAAAGTGTGACTATCAGATTCTTTGTCAGAAGACCTTGTGTGCAAATTTTCATCAATTTTGGATTTCATTAATATTTGAAGGGAAGTGAGTATGGCAGAATACCGTTATCTTCGTCAAAAGTGATTTTTTTTTTGTTCGTATTATACTTCGACTTCTCGCTATAGTTGTTGAAATCATAATCATTGCTGTCATTATCATGCTATGATGACTTTAGGTTTGAACTTTTAATTAACATTGTGATCGCTTGATTCTGTTAATGAAGCTTTTAATTACTCCCATACCTCGCTTCGAAAATGTTAAAATATATGTAGTTTTATATTCACGATAGTAATGTTTGGTAGTACATTAATTACTATTTTAAAGTGTATATTAGTTCTTTTGTTGTGCCTTATAGCGCTTGTTTCATATAGGATTTATCTAGCTTATTCTGTATTCACTTAAATGATTGGATACATCCCAACATTATTTAAATACGAAATCTCATCTTTTTTAACTTTTCTCTTGTACCAAAGTTGTGTGCTTCCAGTTTATGATCAGCACTTTTTTAAATTAGCATTTTAATTACCGGTATCTTTCCCCTCTCTAGAACCTAGAGTATGGAAAAAGTCCCGTTTAATATATTTATTAGGTAATTTCTCTTTATCCATTTGTTCCTGCCGATTCTGATTAATGATTTTAAAATTTCTGTATCTGACAATCACTTCAGTGAAGAACAGTCCAAATTACTTAAATTCCATTTTACTAATTTGATGTAAGTCGCTTAAGAAAGAACTTAGATAGGTAGATGACATTAGAGAAATCGATCAGACCGTCCCATTTTTTGTTATCGGTGGCATTTTTGTTGTTTAAATCAAATTGTGACTACTATCCGTTTTAAAATTTTTGTCATAAATGATGCACTAATCAACTTCATCTATAATATAATCACGTAATGTTTAGTTTTGACAGTCATTTATGACCGACAAATCTGTATTTTTTTTTTTCGAAACGACTAATTCTAAAGTGACGTATGATTGTAGTGGTAAATCTTGTATTATCGAAACTTTTTTTGGTTTTTTCTGTTGGAAAAAGTTCGGAACTTGATAGGTTGATAAACAGCATCATAGAAAATTAGAGATATTCCTTATGTGTCTGACATATTCCCAAGTAATTCAGTGAAAAAAGATCTTAGTGGAAATTTGAAGCAGTTAACCGCAACAACGAGGTAGGTCTTCATGCCATAAAAATAAATAATGAACTATTGTTGTCCGTAACTTGCTTAACCAAGTTATAATAGTGATGATTCGGAGGGAGAATGAGATTTTTCGAGTATTTCATTGTCGACTGTTCCGTAACAGTTCTGTTCAAGATTTCCACAAACTTCTACTTAAATTTCTTCATTTGTTATAGTTTGCAACAGAATATTTGTCATGAGATTTAGCAGAAGCGTTCCATTTCATTTCATTTCACAGTTCGAGAGGGTAGGGGTACATCGGAAATACTACAAATTAGTGTCTGATGTGTACGTATAACGGAATCGAACAGCAGCGTGAAATAATTCCAACCATAACTCAAAATCCGCCAGATATAATCGTCTTCTTTTTCTTTTTCAACCAGATATTAGAATGGATAAGAGAAAATATCTTTTATCCACCTCAGTTACTTTTATATTTCATATTGCTACATCATCTGGAATTATACATTCTGGAGATTTTGCAGTAACAGTCCTATTTAAGAGGAGATGGCAATTATAGCAGATTCATGTTGTTACTAGTTAGATTAATTAATGCTTCAGCTTGTTATTTAAGCTTCATAACCACTGGAATTTATGGCAAACTTACTGTTTCCAGTAGATAACAAATGTAATGTTTAACGAATGTAATCTGAAGTTTAAACATATTGTTGCAGGAACTATTCCTAATACATGCAGTCGCTATGATTCATTTGAATCGTTTTAAAATATTTGTGTTGTAAAATGAAAAGCAACGTATCGAAGATGCACAGAAACAGAAAAATACATTGGCCATACCACTGATGTCGAATCATAACAAATTTTATCAGAAATTCAATGGCTATAGAGCTGTAAAAATTAATATAAATCTTACATAGACCGTCCTCGCTGCAGTACTGTTGTTGGGCTTGGTTTTTCGTAGATGGTTTTTGATTATTGGGTTTTCGCAGTAGGCTGGCTGATTGAAGGTTTGTAGAATCCAGCTCGATGGTGCGTGGATTCAGGAGTTCTGTCCCGTGGTACCGTAGTACGAAAAGTCTACGATTTTTCCAGTAGATTTTTTTCACTAGTATATTATTGGTTGCACAACTACTTAAAAAGCTGTTTCGGATTGCATGCTATCGTTAAAGTAACCTTTTTAAATAACTATAATTGGTTGCAGACGAACGAGCGATAATTTTCGCCGACTTTAATACTTTAATTTTAATGCGGTAATGGTCTATTTAATGTTTGTTCATGTTATCAACTGTTACATCCATACTAACAAAAAAATTGAGTTAAAAAAGAGAATAAAAAACTTAGAAATGAAGTAAATGCTTTTACTAGATCAAGGGATTGAAGGTTGAACGAACTGTAGTCTTTGGGATGAGTCCTAAATTCAAAGTCGGGATCTTCTTTCACTCATCCAAACATTTTCCAAGGGAGGGAATATTCCGGGATCTCTCGGGTAGTTTTCCTACTCTCTTGTCACGCTTTTTTATGAATATTTCACGCATGTAGGAGATGATACCTTTAAAAATTTTTATTTTTGATACTTCTAGGAGCATTTGGTGGCTGCTATAATCATCATCGCTCACGGGTAGTCTTCCTACTTATTTTACGATTTGTTTCAACTTTCATCTTTCTATTCGACTTCATATTTTTAAACCTTGTTTTAGCTACCGAAAATGGCAGCAACAGCGGTTACGGTATCACAGGGCAAAACGATGACACTTAGCGAGTTACGCGTTTTTGAACTTAAGCAGGAGTTAGAGAAGCGTGGCTTAGACAAAAGTGGAATCAAACTGGCACTGGTGGAACGTCTAGAGGAAGTCTGTTTTTACATTTATACATAGGAGGGTCTTTGGATCTTTCGCCTTTTGGAATGAAATAAATCATGAAAAATGATTAATGGATTACTCTTATACTGGAGTTTGAAAATTATGGACAGTTGTGACGTGGGGCATGATGATCCTGTCCTAATGATATGTTATTCATCTGCAGTCGCGGGATAAGTCGAAAGCCCTGAATCGAATAACTGGATAATCTTCTTTATTGTTTCATCGATTCCATTCCCCATGTCAAAGAATGTGATATTCCCATGTCTATTTTATGTAGACCTAGCCAATTTTTGTATGAATACCTTACAGATTATTTTATTCAAGGCTCTCCGAGAAGAAGGACATGATCCAAAAACATACAAGTTTATGGTTAATGATTATGGGAAATGTCCTGTTACTCCCTCGAAAAGTTCCTGCAACGAGGTAACAAGAGAAGGTTAGTTTGCACTAACAGGCGCAAGAAATTAAACTTTTCGTTCACCATCACTGTCTTTAAGAGCCATTATTTTTAGCATTTCCAGTGAACTTCCTCTTTGGTTTTAATTATTTTACATTTTCTGTTTCTTTAGTTTTGTCTGAACATGGAACAGAATTCTCCAACGGTCATCAGGAAAGTGAGCAACAAGAAGTGAAAAAGGAAGATGTAAACGAACAAGACACTGCCATTGGTATAATTATCGAATCTGAGGGCAATGATGAGACTGTTGAAAAAATTGATCATTTGGTAACAGCTAAAGAATCAAGTGAAGAATTGGTGGAGGAAAAAAAAATGAAGCATAGTAAGATGGAGGGAACTATAATTTCAGATCAAGGTTTTAATTTTCACTTCTTTTGTTTAGAGTGTCAAATATTGTTGCACTTGATAATGGGTGCTGTAGAATTCTAAGAAACTGATATTCTTTTCTTCTTGAAACTAGTTTTTTTTTTTCATGTTTTTCTTGGATGAAATGAAATTACAGGAAGTCGCGACGGAAATGAAGTCATCAGTGAACAGATGGAGGTGAATGAAATTATTGAGGATACTTCCGTTGTCAAGGAAATAACTGAAACTAAAGAACCGGAAGAAGAAGAAGCAGTTAAAGAAATGGGTGATGAGGTTAATTACGAGGATGAAGAAATGCCTGAAGGAACGCGGGTATTTTGTTTTTATTTCATTTTGGATGGTAGCAGCTTATTTGTTTGAAATCTAGGATGTATTTATATGGGATTTCTTTGGCTGTGAAAGTTAACTGCTGAGAAGCCAATAATTAAGGTGTGAAAACCTTGATCTGAAGTTACAGTTCCTTCAACCTTACTATATTTCCTGATAAGGTATAAGGAATCCTTGCAGATCCATGAAGAAGAGGGTGAAGTAGAAAAGTCCAAGGAAACTGGAGGCAAGATGACACAAAAAGAGGATGAAGATAAGGCATCGGAAAAAACAGATGAGAAAATGAAGGCTTCTAAAGAAGGCGATAATTTATTTACTTCGACTGTTGAAACTGTAGAATCGACGCCAGCTGAGCGTAACGAAGGTGGTCCACATGCAGCTACATCCATGCTAAAAAAGTCTGATAATTCTTTATGGATTAAAGGCATTAGTCCGAATACAAAAGCTGCAGATCTAAAGGTTTCTTAAAATGTTTAAATTTTCCTGAGTAGGCTTAAGTTATCATTTCTTCTCCTAGGAATTGTCCACTTCATTTCTTGTTAGATTCAGATAGTCTTGCTTTAGGGTTTACTTATCACTTCATTGTTTTCATTGTTTATGTATCATCCATGCTTAAAAAGTCCGAAAGTTATTGGGAGTTAATAGGAAGGAATATTGAAAAATTTGTGGAATTAGCTTTTTAGGCTCTATTTGCCAAATACGGTCGAGTACTAACTGCGAAAATTTTCACCAGACGTCAGCAGCCATCAAGTGCATGCTTTGGTTTCGTTACTATGGTTGATTCTGCTGCAGCCGATCTTTGTATTCAAAAACTTCATAAAACAAGTGTCAAGGGACGCCCGATTACTGTGGAACGAGTATGTTTTATTCAAATCCTATGGGACGTAAGTGATAAAACATTTTCAGATTTCATACATATTTGCTGTGGTTTATCTTAGAATCCAGAACGGAAATCATTTTCATTATCGAATTTCACTCTGCTACACGAAAATCACCGCAGATATCTTTGATTCGAGGATAAAATACATGGAGCGGTGCTTACTTGTATAGGCTGTGTACGAACAACGTCCAGAAATCAGTGTTTTGCTCTCCTGATTTTTAGTAGAAACTGAATATTCATAATCAAAAATGTTACAGTAGCACTGTCTTCATGTAACATCAAGCATCACAGTATCAGTTGGAACGCCAGAATGCTCACAGGGGCAGAATGCATCATGAAAGCCCAAGTGGTACAAAATTTTACAAATTTAGGCGGACCGTTGCAACATGCCTATTGTTAAATCGATACCTAAGAAACCGACATGTAACGTGATGGGTGACCTGAAAAGTGGAAAGTCTAACGCTTTCGACACATGTTCGAAGGGCGGTGAAGAGAAATCCTCAACCACTAGAGCAGTCGAAAAATCGAAGAAAGATACACCAAACATTGACAAGTCGAAAAGTAGCATATCGAGTGGCAGTAAAGCAGTCAGTACCACAAGGAATGAGAAGCAAAAAGCAGTGAAAGCAATATCGGAAACCAAAAAATCTCCTGTTAAAGCGCCGTCTGCTAACACAACACGTAACATTTACAGCATTTTCTATGTATGAAAACAAGCTGAACAACCGGAGAGAGAGGCCCTTATGCAGATGGTCATTTTAAGATCAAATTCGGTTGAGGTATCTGAAATTGGCAGTCAAACTTTGATAATTCTGGAGTATAAGAGACTTCTGAAGTTTTGCTGCTGCCATTACCGATAGGGGTTCCTGGTATATGATTGGGCTTTTTGATATCATCATGCCTTCTAAACAGTCCGACTCATTTTTTGCAACGGATGGAGGTTGTGACTCCCTGAATTTTAGATTGAAGGAAAATCGTTACCGAAAAGTCGCAGATAAAAACATTCATGAAGTTTTTCCTGACCAAAATGTTCCTTTGGATAACTCCTATAGGAGTTTTATTTTCGGGATAAGAGTGGGTCTCAGAAAATTACGATTCTATAGCTGCGAACATATGCCGAGGGAGTTTCTGTCGCTGCTATAATATTCAGTGTAAAAGGCGAAATGAGAAGTAGGGCATTTGCTTATACTGTTTCAGACTCAAGATTCGCAACGCTCAGCGGCAATAAACGTTCAGCAGTCACACGTCTACCATCACGATTTCGAGCCAGCAGGAGAATCGAACGAGCAGATCGTGTTTCTTCCACGTTACGGCGTTCATATGCAATTCGTAAACCTAGTTATTCATCAGCTGCTTCGCGAAGGACTTTAGGAAGTCGGCCATTTTCTAGCCGTCTTGGTCGTGGCGGCATTATGCGTGGAATGGTCCGCCGTGAAGTTTCTTCACGTCGTGTCGAACCTCCTACTTCTTGGGAAAAACGTGAAATGATGGAGATGTTACGTAAGAAAGAGGAGGAACATAGACTTAAGGAACAAGAGTTGAGACTGCAGCGTGAACGTGAACGTTTGAAGTTTGAACGTGAGCGGTTTGAACGAGAACGCCTCGAACTGCAACAGTTGCGCCAAATTGCTGCTCTGACCACACCAGTACAAATGATATCGGCTCCGGGAGCGCCTCCGCCACGTCGTTCGCATGAATACGGTGATATGGATTCATCCAGGTACAAATCAGAAAAGGAAATGAAGTACGTTTTGATTCGGTGCAAATTTTCTTTAACGACACGTTAAATTTCTTCCCTACAAATTTTGAGATTTTCTGGGGTTTTAATTAAAATATGCCAAATCGTAAATGAACTCGGAAGCAGCACTAATTTGTGGGAACGATTAAGTCTTTTGAAAGATGCTAATAGCATCTAAATTGAATAGTCAGCGTGACAATACTACTTTGTCGAAAATGATAATGAGATGTTCCAAATAAACACTTTTCTTTAAAGGCGGAGCGAATATTCAAGACGATCTGGAGAACGATCTTCGTCACATCGTGGCGTGACTTCTACGTCGCGTAACTCCTTACCAGATAGGAGAGAACCACATAGTTCATCTCGACATTTAAGTAGTACCCATTCTTCATCCCGTGGTGCTGGCGAACGAAGTCGGGATCGTAGCCGTGATCGTAGTCGGCACAGTATGTATTCTTCATTGTTTGCTATTCTGTACTTTGTAATACTTCAGCTTAATTTTGAAGATGATCATGTCAGATTATCTTTTATTGCTTCTTTTTTTCCTCTCCTCCCTCTCCTTCCCTCCAGTGTTGAAAACATTGAATTTCAGTTTCTCATATATCAGTTTATTTGATACAATAAATTTCAGCTACTCGTGATTACGGTTCGTCAAACGTTGTGCGTGAGGGTGTTCCCAATTACGGTCGCGAGAGTCACTCATATTCGCGTAGTGGTGATCCCACAATTTCTGGGAGTTATGGTATTTTTTATATACTTCGCTAGGCCAGCATTCTTTAAAAGTAGTTTTAGTTGGGTGGATGACGTTTAACACGAACATAAGGATTGTTTTATTAGGTTTGCGCAGATCTAATGTGGTAAAATGAGTGAAAGATAATTCCAGGACGGGATCCCTACCGAACCGATTCAACCACTTACAGCAGTCATCGGTCTGGTGATGCTGGATATGGAAGTCGAGATTTAGGGACGTATAGTTCGTCCAGTACTTACTCCCGTGACATCGCTCCATCTTCTTACAGCAAAGATTCTGGTTTGTTTCTGTTTTCTAACGCGATCGCACATCTAATCTTATATTCGACAGCAAGTCGAAAAACCACTTTTACATCTTTAAGCCTTACAACGATGGATAGTCTTAATGAGTTCTTATTGTTATAGAAAATTAGAAAGAAATAACCCTGTCGTCGAAATTAAAAACTTCCGGACAGCAATTTTAAGGTTCCTTAGTGCAAAAAGCATGCAGTTTTTTTCGACAGACAAAAGATAAGGAAAAGTTTTGATTTGTGCTCTGTCGGGAATTGCAGACAGTACGAATTTTTCTTAATCTCCTCATTTGCTGTTTTTATATCCAGTATCTCTATCGATTAGAGTTGGAATGCAGGAAATATTGAGAAAAAAACAACGAAATTAATGTCTCAAGTTTTTAATTTTGACGACAACGTTATTTCTTTTCGATCCATATTTGAACCACTGACACGAAATTCCACAATAATAAGAAGTCATAAGACTACCTGCCGTTGTGAGATCTAAAATATCCGGCGGTTTTTTAGTGGTATCATATATTGTATGGCCAGAAGATTTTTTGTCTTTTAGTTTAGGCTGTGAAACAGAAACAGTTTAAAATAAAAATCCAAATTAAATTCGTCTTTTTTAGGCTATGGTACCAGTTCTCGTTCTTTGGGAGCTGGTGCATCTTGGTCAGTTGGAGGTTCATCTTCGACGTACGTAGGGTCGTCACGCGATTATGATGGGGATGCATGGATGTCGAGTGTGTCGGCTTCTCAAGGCCATGGGAATCATGGCTTGGGAAATAGTAACTGGTCTTCATCAAGAGGTAGTCAGAGTGCTTTTGTTTTGGAAATCTCCTTTACTAGATTTACTAAGGCACTTTTGAGTACTAATTTAATAACTCATTTTCTGTTATTTGCAGATGATCACTGGTCAGGTAGCATGGCTGATACCCCCCATGGACATGTTTCGTCCTACGACAAATATGATAAATACGATTATGATAAGTACAGTCGTCGTTACTGATTCATGTATTTATTTTACATACTGTGCGTTCTTATCCTGTTATTCAAATCTTGGAAACAGTTCCAAGATTGTTTCTTCGAAATTATAAAAACAACAATTTACTTTTTTTAGGTATTTTGTCGAAGTTCGTTTCCTCCTTTATTTAATTTTTTTTTTTTTTGATTGTATTATCCGATTTATGTTGAGTGGTGGTCAGTTTTCAGTGTGATTTTGTGGTATTTTTATCATTTTTACCACTCTGAGGTCTGGACTTAGCCTTTTAAAATATCAATGGGAAGTCAAGTTTTCAAAGTCGCCAACCCAAAGCGTCAGTTTCCGTATTGTGTGATTTCAATATTTGTAAATGTAGGGCCGATTAAAGTTTATCTATACGCAATAATTGATTCTCTCTTGATCAACTTTTGCAGAATGGCTATAATGCTCATGAGAATGTAGGACGAAAATAAAACTTAGATTGCTTCAAACTTATGTTGATTTGAATTCGGTTCCCATCAATTCATACGGAATCTTTTATATCAGTAGCGGTTAACCAACTTATGCCTCGTAATAGATAATTGGTCGGTCGCAGAAGACTCCCGCTTGTGTGTGATTCATTTTCGTATTCTAAGACGGAAAGGTTTTAGGCAACTGCTTTTATTGGGATTTGAATATCCAGATGGTGTCTCCCTAATTGTTTCGTTGGTAATTAGTGATAAAAATGGAAAAATTGAGTAAGCAAGATGAAATCAACATGTCTTCGTCTGTATCGAACTTCTATGTAACTCGCCACTCACGAATAAGGATTTTGCAATGGTTCTTTTGCTTACAAAAGCTTTGCAAAATTCTACGGATTGGGGAAGTATTGAAGCTGAGAACTATTTCAGATGAAATATAGCCATCTATCAGTTATATGCTTTGCTTTCCCTCACTTTTGATTTTCCGGTGGGATACAAATGTGAATCCTCGCACAGCAAGGTAGTGGAGATTGAGCAGGTTATTTAAACAAAACACTTGGGATCCTTGATATTATACATTATAGTAAATGCTAGTAATTTGTAATTGGACAACATAAAACCACTAAGAAGGCAGTGGAAACATGAAAATGAGTACGTATTCTACAACTTAGTATTATTTGGGCTTGATACTCCAGGAACAAGTGAAAGGATACGACTGCCTTTTATTATTTATTATAATAAAATACATAACAGAACGACATGTGTTGAAAGTAGATCTATTAAATGTACAAATGCTGCTGTTGTAATAAGTCATCGGCGCATGAAAAATAATGTTTCTATGTCGCAAGAGCAAGTTACCCGTCATTCGCACTGCTGTCTTAGCGTTAAATGGTATTGGACATTAAGTATTCCTCTAATTTTTCTAGCGCTCACATTCATTTATGTGCTCGATTTGAAAATTTTCTTTAAGGAAATGGATTTAGGAGAAAATGAGCTTGCTACTTCGAATAAATCATGGAGAGTGGGATGTACACGCACATAGACACACACACATACATATAAACACACACGCACACATACACGAGGCAATCTAGATAGCGACTTTATAATTTCAAAGTCGATGAAACAAAGAGTGGATATACGACTAGAAATTATTAAACAGCGAGACTCGAGTTGGTACTAAACCTTCTACATTTTCACTGCTGCAAAAACAGGTAGGAAGAGAATTAGTACGACTAGAAACCATTAACAGCGAGATTAGACGTGGGTACCAAACCTTGCAAGACGCGGTCATGGCGCGGCTGTATGCGACAGCAGCGTGCCAACTGTCCTCGCGTTGTTAAAATGCGTAATCGTTCGCCCCGTGATACTTTGAGCATACCGGGTTCGTTGAAATCTTTAATTGCTAATGCTAAACAGCCGCTGGTATCGACGCCACAACGTGATTGCAATTGCTGCGGTGGAGGTGTCGCGACAGCTGAAGTCGCTTCACCATCACGTGACGACGATCTTGATGAACGATTGAAACGGGCTTCAACGCTTGATTTCGCTCGCACCGGGCGCTGACTAAGCAGTGGA
Organism: Setaria equina; assembly: GCA_003012265.1. Classification (NCBI taxonomy): domain Eukaryota; kingdom Metazoa; phylum Nematoda; class Chromadorea; order Rhabditida; family Setariidae; genus Setaria; species Setaria equina. The sequence continues at coordinate 37,021 of PQVD01000567.1, read as the reverse complement.
ATCCGGCTTCGTCGTAGAAATTGTACATCATTCGAACGAGCGAAACGTACCGAATTTGTGTGATTAATATCACTGTAAGTATTGTTTGCTTTTTGATTTGATAAACGAGCAGGCATCGAGGAGCTCTTAGGCACTCGTGAATCACTGGCAAGCCGTGAAGCCTCCAACAGCACCATGCTAGGTGGCTCCTGAGATAAGCGATCTTTCGACGACTGACGCTCGAGCAGCGTGATCAGCTCCAGATTCTCTAACAACCGCCATAATAGACTTCGGTATGCGGTACTTGCACGTAACATGAAAGCACCGTCATAATAGATTTTTGTCAATACGTTCTCCTTCAGCACCACATAACACATCCAGCAATCAATGCATCCTAATCTGAAAAAGACGGTTCAAAGACACAACAGAAACTTTTAGAAAATGTTGGATCAATTTTACGTCTTCAAGCCCATTCTCGTTGACATTTTTAAGCAAAATCACAAAGTTTAATACATATGATTCTAACAAAAAAGCCATGAGTACTGGAGAAGTGAATAAGCTCTCTGTTCGATGAATTTTTAAAAATCAAACTTGAAAATGTTTACTTTATTAATTCAGTAAAGAATGATGTTACACGAGAATTTAAAGGCTTCTCGCTTTTGTCCAACTCGTTCATTAATGAATATACTTTATTTGTTGCTGGACCTGAAATGTGTTGAACTTTAATCTGTGATGTTCCTTTTTCGAAACTTAAAATCGAAATTTTCTTGGATATGTGAGATCTTTGCAACGATGTGGTGATAGATTAAAGGGTTACCAGGTGCCGTAACAGTAACAATCATATCCCAAGGATGTTTAAGTTTCAGGCCATCAGCAAGCAACGCCCCGAGTGTAGAACAGAGATTTGCTTGCGAACCTCCTTGTGCTACTTCTGCTACTCCTTCCACGACCTATACATACATGAAGATTTTAGACAAAAAAGGAAAAAAAAAAAAAAAAAACTCATAAAAGAATGATTTAACAAATTTTGAAGTGCACGAAATGAATCATCTTCAACCTTCGGGATAACCTTAATCTATTTATTTTCTGAAACTTTCTTCTTGCTGCCTCGAATTAAGAAATCCTAAATTATTAAGTAAATATAAAGGACAATCTTAAAACAACAATTCTTTTGTAAGTTGAATTTTGATCATGTAACCTTTTCGACGAGTTTTCTCTTGGCATTATAAATAGGTAGACCAACGATGCTTAGCTCTTGGGCACGTAATCTCAACCGACCAAGTGAAGCAAAATGATCTCGAGCTGAGGCATTTCGGTCAATAATCTGTAAATTGGGGTTGCTGATTGATGCCGACCTTCGCATAGTTACTCAGAAACAAATATAATCGTTGTCAGAAATATGGACAAACGAAACTAGGCTACGACTATCAAAATGAGATTTCCACAGCAACCCAATCAAGATGGCCTTTTTTGATAAGAACTTTGTACATCAGATAATACAATCATAGCAGCATAAAATTCCAATTTCCCCTCTTCCTCCTTCACTGATAAATTAGCAGCCATACGAAATCCAATCAATGATTACAGTTTGACAGAGAAACTCATGACTGTCTGACATAGCATTGCTACACTGACAGACAGAATGACTAGTGATGCTTTGGTAGTTACAGTTATAGAGCTTATACTTAAGAGTTAAGAACAAAAGAGAAAAACATGAATTTTAGCAGTTTCTCTGTGTATAAACAAAAAGATGGAAGAAAATGATAAGTTGGATAATATACATTCAAATATGAAAACGCAACCTCACTGGTGACACAATCACACAGAACATATCGGGCTCTAGCAGGCTGAGCCCAAATAGGTGGATGGAGTCTTTTCCTAACACTGAAACATGTCCGACATGCTTCGTTCCTACGTGGTATTATTCGCTCGATGTTATTTGATCCTGTTAATAACTGACTGTTTGCTTTGAAAAACGAACAAGCCTCAGCAACGTGTCTAAAAAAATATAATTTGAAATTTATTTTTTTTTTAGAGTTCTCACCGGATAAGCACATTTAATTCTTACAAAATAAGAATGGATTTGAATCGTGGAAGACATTACCACATCCTGAAATATACTAACCTTGCGGCTGTTGTTGCAGATTTTCTCAATGAATGCAAGCTAATTAAAGCGAATATTTTGAAACATTTCTTTGCTTTAAGTACAAACAGCACATTCACACGTGCTGCAAAAAAAAAAAAAGAAAAAAAAAATGTAATAATGACTCTTTCCATTCTATTTATTTAAATTTTCTAGCGATGGAAAAATACTCACTTTGGCAAAAGAAGGGCTAAAGATGGCCAATCCTCAATATGTGATGGACCACTGCTCGCTGTAGCACTGCTGCCCAGTCCAGAATCCGGACCTCGTTTTTCCAAAACATTAAGCAACGAAAAATCAAATTTTTCATCCTCTAGCACTCCTTCTTTCACTTTATCCATGATTTCACTCATCGACATCGATGACTGACATAAATTTGGCATCTGCAGAAATTTTATAAGTTAAATCCGTAGAAAAGTTCATCATCAATTACTCTGAAATTAATTCATCTATCAATTATTTAAACTAGGTGCGCACTGTCTGGGTGATACTGAGTTTGATAACACATTTTACTAATAAAATTCTGAAGAGGAAATTCAGCGAAGTAGTGGTAACAACGATATCTCAAAAGATCCAGAAAAAAACCCTTCTGGGTTTTTTTTTTTGGGACCACTATACAAACGTTATTAAAACGAAAACTACAATTAGGAAGAGAAAGCTGATAATGAAACGAAAGTTATTCAATGTAAGCCTTGCCAACGGGACTTTGTTTCAGGTTTACAATCGAAGTGATTTCCAAAACAAAAAAATTCAATAATTCCTAAATTATCTTCACTTCTCATAATAACTTTAAACCTTATAATTTTTCCAGATCTCATCAGTAAACCCACCAGATTTACTGGCCTGGATAAACTACGTTCATAAGCATCTACCGAATGTTTACCTTATTATCAGTACTTGAAGGAATTTCGAAAAACACCAAAAGAAATTATGCTTAACGCTTTAAAATATATTTAGTCAAATTCCATTAACCACTGTAATATTATTCTAATACGATTATGAACGGAAATACTAATTCAAAGAAATATTAGCATGTAAGCAGAGCAATGAAGTGAACTAGTTCTGAGGTTTTTAGTCTGTATTAATTGCTTATATTAAAATTTACTGCAACAAGAAAAATCGCAAGCAAAATATGTTTTGCGATAGAGATGTATAAAAACGAGAAGACAGAGGAAAGCAATCCCCTAGAATGTGCGAAGTCGCTCAGATCCCTTAAACATCACAAAACCCTTACAATTTAATTAAGGAACAAACAAAGCGTTTTGACTTTTTTTTTTATTCTTACCATTTTTTTTTAAAAATCTTAGCAGGGAATAATGAGAGACAATGTAAAAACTGAAGTTCAACTTGACTAAATTTTCGTGTGTCACAGCCTTTATTAGATTCTTAATAATTACTCCATACGTCCTTTTTTTTCTTTTTTT